>CM072692.1:5253162-5304860 GCA_036884735.1 Huso huso
AAAAAAAAAGATGGAGAGATTATCCTGACGATCTTCGAGTTGCCTCATTTCCTTTATTCGACATTTTCCTGAGTTTTAGATAGACTTTGTTTCTTATGACGAGTTTGATTGATTTTCTCTACCAAAGGAATCTATTTCACTCAACCTGTTTTGGTTATTTTGACTAATTCCCCCTTGCAGAAGTCCTCAATGTGGTCTTTAAGTTCAGATACAGCTTTCCTCACAGCCCCAAAAGAGATGTCTGTATTGACAGTAACACTGGGTAAGTCTCCAGCTTCAGGAGGGGCACAGAGAGACTGGAAATTCTACAACAAGAAAGTGGAGAAATGAGTTTTCAGTGAAACAGAATGGGGTCGAAAACATTGCTGGGGAAAAGCAAGGATTCATTCAATTGGAGAGGTCTGTCTGAAACCATCCCAGTTATGGACTTGAGATTTGCTATCAATCAGTGATGTTACCTGTAGAAAATGGATGTGATCCTCTGTCTCTGAAAGCTGTTTCAGCTCAGTGTTTCTCCTCCTTAGCTCAGCAATCTCCTGCTCCAGTTCTTTCATGAGTCCTTCAGCCTGATTCACTGCAGCCTTCTCGTTAGCTCCAATCAGCTCAATAACCTCAGTTTGGATCTTCTCAATGGATCGGATCAGCTCAGTAAAGATCTTCTCACTTTCCTTTATTTCTATGCATGCAGATATCTGAGTGAAAGAACACAGTATAGGAGACATGGTTAGAATTGATATCAAAAACACATCAGGCATAGACAGTAAACTTCTGTAGATGTCTTCCAGTCCATCTGTTAATAATAATAATAATAATAATAATAATAATAATAATAATAATAATAATAATAACCCCCCCTCTTGTCAATACCCACTTTCAGTGACTCCACAGCCTGTTTCAGCTCCTCAATTTCTTTCAGTCTCTACTGGATTCTCTGTTGTATTTCTGTCTGTGTCTCTCCCAGCTGCTTCTGTGTTGAAATACAGTGACACAGTGACATTTCTGATGGGGCATTGAGTGATATCCTGTAACACCCAACACAGGCCTGTTTAAGTATGCTATTGAAACTGACAGAATCATTTTAGTTCAAATATATTTTATGTTTTCTTGTCCCCTTACTCTCTTTACAATGTGTGCAATAATTCTTCAGTTCTAGTTGTACGCCATAGACATCTGTAGCACAGGCTAGATCAGACAACATGTGTGTATAGTAGTAAGATACAACACCATCTAGTGCACAGCTTACAGTAACACAAAATGGCAATTGATCCACAGTAGCTGTCCACTAGATGGTACTGTTTCATACTAGTAACAGTGAATGATGGCTGATCTAGCATGTGTTACATGTTTGTTTTGTTAAGCACCTAGGTACATGAAGCAGCTTTCTCTTTAATGGATATTTAGGGCTTCTGATTTCCGTTTTTAATTGATAAACACAGATAAAACACCCCTGATACAAAACAATGAAATCACTGTATACCCAATAAACATCGGAAAAACACTGGACATGGATATTCAATTCACATTGACTTCACACTTTCCCAGTGAAAAATGCAATAAAATAACTTAAAACCAAAAAACAACCTTTCTCAGCACAGTCGGCAATGAACCTCTTTCCTGACTGGTATCTATCATTGATTCATTTTGAATACTTTAAACTGAGTGGCAGCACATTCCTGCATTTCTATTGGAGGATTGCACACGCTTGTGAGATTTAAAACGAGATTACAATTAGAAACGGATGGTTGTTCTTGCTCGTGGGGATTTAAAGCTATATTACAGTTCAATATGGAGGATTCACACACTCGTGGAATTTAAAACAGAATTGCAAATTGTGGCGAAAGCACACCTCTCACTGTGGGCAGACTGGCAAGAACGGCCTGGGACAGGCACAGCAGCTCTGCCAGTGCAGATAGATGCGATGTGTCACTTTTTTAAAGGCACGGGCACAGCAGCTCTGCCAGTGCAGATAGATGCGTATGTGTCACTTTTAAAGGCATGGGTTTTGTTTACTATATATCAAAACACAATTATTAAAGTCTTGTTTAAAATGTGATGTATTAGTTTATTAAGAAGATATTATGATCCCTGTGCTGCAATCATTGTTACAATATATTAAAGAGGCCCTGCATTATAGAGGCAGCACTGGGTGAAGCTCGCTCCGTCCTCCGGCTGCATCACCAATTTTCCAAGCGAGGATCATATTTCCACCACATCACTACAAACACAAGCATGGCTGGCTCTTGGTTTAATGAAATTAATAAACACCGAAAAACAGAAGCCCTGTGAATATTGAATATCATATTAATCTTGTATATTGTATATCATATTAATCTTGTATATTGTATATCATATTATTCTTGTATATTGAATATCATATTAATCTTGTATATTGTATATCATATTAATCTTGTATATTGTGTATCATATTAATCTTGTATATTGAATATCATATTAATCTTGTATATTGGATATCATATTAATCTTGTATATTAAGTATCATATTAATCTTGTATATTGTATATCATATTAATCTTGTATATTGAATATCATATTAATCTTGTATATTGAATATCATATTAATCTTGTATATTGAATATCATATTAATCGTGTATATTGAATATCATATTAATCTTGTATATTGTATATCATATTAATCTTGCATATTGAATATCATATTAATCTTGTATATTGTATATCATATTAATCTTGTACATTGGATATCATATTAATCTTGTATATTGAGTACACCGTAACAATTTTTTTTTTTTTTTGTTCCTGGGTAGTAAGTGTTATTTCCTAATTGCTTATGCCTCAAAAGTATAAAAAAATGGCTATTATTCCTCACAAACTTTGCTTTTGTGACCAGGACAGTGATATTTTGAAATTTACCTATTTTCCAGAACATTCCAGATAGATTCAGTGCTGAGTAAACTTGCTGAGTGAACTTTCTAGAACTTTCCAGTAATATAAATAGTAGTATAAATACAGGGGCCTTAAGCCCACCAGATCAGTTTAGTTCCAGCTGCCTAAGTGGATACATATCTGCATTTTTCTGAGATGGCATCAAGGTCATAGGAG
This sequence comes from Huso huso, assembly GCA_036884735.1. NCBI lineage: Eukaryota > Metazoa > Chordata > Actinopteri > Acipenseriformes > Acipenseridae > Huso > Huso huso. Next base: position 5,256,242 of record CM072692.1, read on the forward strand.
CCTACAAAATGGTGGCATTCCTGATGGGTCTCCAAGGCGGTTTTATCAAGTTTCCCTGCTATCTTTGCCTTTGGGACAGCAGGGACTCCAAGGCGCACTACCACAGGCGGGACTGGCCACAGCGGACCGAGTTCTCTGTGGGGAGGAACAACGTCAAGTGGGAGCCACGGGTGGACCCCCGGAAGGTGCTGATGCCACCACTGCACATCAAACTGGGCCTTATGAAACAATTTGTCAGAGCTCTAGATAAGGAGTCGGCAGCCTTCAAATACCTTCAAGACTTCTTCCCTAAGCTGTCTGAGCAAAGGTGAAAGCCGGTGTCTTTGTCAGACCACAGATAAAGAAGATCCTGGAGTGCAATGAATTCCCCAAGAAGCTCACTAGTAAGGAGAAAGCAGCTTGGAACAGCTTTGTCGCAGTGGTTCGGGGCTTGCTGGGCAATCACAAGGCCAAAAACTATGTGGAGCTAGTTGAGACTCTGGTGAAGAACTACGGCACAATGGGCTGTAGGATGTCACTCAAAGTCCATATCCTTGATGCTCATCTTGATAAATTCAAAGAGAACATGGGAGTGTACTCGGAGGAGCAAGGCGAGCGCTTCCACCAGGATATAATGGACTTTGAACGCCGCTACCAAGGACAGTATAAGGAGAACATGATGGGAGACTACATTTGGGGCTGATTCGTGAAAGTGATTTACAGTTTAATCGTAAATCTCGAAAAAAACTACTCACTTCTAAATCTTTTGTAGTCATTTTTGTATTACTTTAGTATAAATACATGTTAATTTGGATTCATATGTTGTTTTTTTCTGACTTTATGTGAACAAAAAGACACAAATTCGCCCGCTTTCTCATTGGAAATAGGTAAATTTCAAAATATCACTGTCCTGGTCACAAAAGCAAAGTTTGTGGGGAATAATAGCCATTTTCTATACTTTTGAGGCATAAGCAATTAGGAAATAACACTTACTACCCAGGAACAAAAATTGTGTTACATAGTGGTATCATATTAATCTTGTATATTGAGTATCATATTAATCTTGTATATTGAATATCATATTAATCTTGTATATTGTATATCATATTAATCTTGTATATTGGATATCATATTAATCTTGTATATTGTATATCAAATTAATCTTGTATATTGAATATCATATTATTCTTGTATATTGAATATCATATTAATCTTGTATACTGCATATCATATTAATCTTGTATATTGGATATCATATTAATCTTGTATATTGAATATCATATTAATGTTGTATATTGGATATCATATTAATCTTGTATATTGAGTATCATATTAATCTTGTATATTGAATATCATATTAATCTTGTATATTGAATATCATATTAATCTTGTATATTGGATATCATATTAATCTTGTGTATTGGATATCTGTGACAAAGATCGAATGAGTCTTAGTGTTAGATCTCCCTCTCGACCTGTGAGAGCACGGTATACGAGGAACAGAGTACCCTTAATGAAACGGCACGACAATTTATTCCGTAGGGTAGATGGAAGTCGGTCAGTTCGGAAGGGGGCGGAGCCATGGCACCCGAGCTCAGTGACCCAGACGGTAAGCGGCGTGGCATCCGAGGACTGGAGGAGCGGATGCGCTCGTTAACCTCGGGGTCATGGGCGAGGGTATAAATAGGGGGCATGGCTTGAGTGATCTGTTCCTTTGCATATGGTTAAGTTAAACTAACCAAGAAGGAGCCCGTACCGTGAGTAAACCGTGAGTGTTCTGTGTCTGTGTATTAACACTGTGTGTCTTGTGTGTTATTTGTCACAGAAGATTACTGAGCACGATCCGGAGCTGCAGCCGCAGGCCAGCGAAAAACCCGGACTTCACCACTCACCTTTCACTACCACCTGTCTTTGTGTTTGCACCTTTTAGCACTTGAATCACGCACTGTCTTTGTGTTCGTGTTTAGTGTGGGTGTCGGAACGGGACTTTGGGGTTGCGGGTCAAACCAGCGATTATAAATTAAAGTGATACACGCCGCTGTATCACTTCCAGCACTATTATTATTTACAGGTTTTGCCTTGAGGCTCTGGACATTTACTAAATTAAATAAACACCCTTGCACCTGTACCAACGTCTGTCTGTGTAATTATTCTGCACTGCACTCACCTGCACGTCATTACCACTTTGCCACACGTGGTCGTCAGAAGTAGGAGATGGACTATTTAACACTGTCGGCGCTGCTGGAGCAGCTGGACAGCAGACGGGAGGGGAGGAAAAGACGGAGAGAGGAGAGGTACACCGCTGATCGAGAGGGTCGGGCTGGCAATACCTCCCACAGCATCAGCGGAACGCGGCTTCATAGCGCCCAAAGCCAGGACGATAAAATGACGGCGGATGATGATCCAGAGGGCATACCTGGTGGCATTTGAGCGGCTGGCTACCACCGCGTCATGGCCCCGACAGTTCTGGGCAAGCCAGCTGGGACCCTGCCTGATTGGGGAAGCGCGGGCATATACCAGGCAATGGGGATGACGACGCGCTCAATATGACCTGGTAAAGCTGGCTATTCTCCGCCGTCTGAATATTACGGAGGAAACGCACAGAGTGAGGTTCAGGGAGTACAGGAGGTCCCCGAACGTCGCCCCAGGGTGGTCGGTCGCGAGAAGCTCTGTGACCACATGATACACTGGCTCACCCCGGGCGCTAAAAACAACTGCCCAGATGGGGAGGCCATCGTTATTGAGCAGTTTTGTCATGTGGTCGGGCGCCGAGACCCAAGGATGGATACGGCGCCACAACCCCGACACCCTGGAACAGGCAGTCAAGCTCGCTGAGGACTTGAGGACTCCTGGTATCCGCCCAGACCGGGCTACTCACCCGCTACCTCAACGGAGCAGCCGAGCCCCACCTCCTCTCTCTGCTCCATCAGCCCCACCACCAGGACCGGGTCAACGACCTCCGAGAGCACCAACCCCAATGGACGACCTTGCCTCCTCTTCATGGAGACCAAGGTTGGCCCCCAACTGGGGTAGAGGTGCTGCCCTGCCCCTGTTGCCATACCAGCAGCCAGGACAGACCATTTAATACTGTGCCCTCCTTTCCCCCTACCTGTTTTAGGTGCCGCCAGCCGATCTGCGATGGAGTGTGACGTGGCCGTCTGTAATCTGGCATCTGAAGCGGGTTTAGCGAAAAATGGTCGGGAGGGGCCTTGTATTGTTAAGGTGATTTTTGAAATGTGAAGACCCATGCATTAGTGGACACAGGGTGTGGTCAGACCTTAATTAGAGCATCTCTCTTGGGCGGTATGGTGTGGCAGCCACAAGGTCAGGTGGCGATCTCCTGTATCCATGGAGACACGGCAAACATACCCCACAGTAAAAGCATATTTATCGGTCGGTCCGATGAAACGTTCCCTAGTAGTTGGGGTAGCGGAAAGGTTACCACATCCCATTATTCTGGGTCGGACTGGCCCAACTATAAAGATTTATTGAAATTAAGGGCAGTCCCGGCCATACACGCAAATGTGGCAGAAAAAGTAGAAGGGAAATAATTGGTAATGTTTTTCCTTTCAAGCGAAATGTTATCTTCCTGTTCCGGCCGAAAAAAACAAACAAAGAGAGAAGGCGGAAATGGGAGGGAGTTAATGAGACAAGGCTGGGGGCTGGTGGGAGCCTGTTATAACGGTGAAAAACGTCAGTCGAAGGGGGTCGGAACGCAGTGTGACCGAGAGGGCGAGGTTACTGGGCCATCAAGGGCAGATGTTACTCCCGCCCCGCTCAATGTACCGGACATGTGGCACCGAATGTGAACCTAGTGTGGGAGCAGGACAATGACCCATCACTGGTGCACATTCGGGGACAGGTCCGTCCATTGAAGGTAAGATGTTGAAGGCGCTGGGGCACTAGTATTTCTACACTTCATTATCAAGGGGCAATTACTATATAGGTAAACCTGGCCGCGGGCACAGGACATCCTGTAACACAATTATTGATCCCCCGCCTTGTCGGCTGGAGGTCATGAGGCTGGCGCATGATATCCCTTTTGCGGGGCACCTCGGAGTTGACAAGACAAGGGAACGGATATTGGCTCGATTCTTTTGGCCAGGTGTTTATAAAGAAGTGTCGAAATATGTAGCCACATGCCCAGACTGCCAGAGAGTAGCGCGGGTCGAAAAGCGCCCGCCCTTTGGTCCCACTGACGATTATTTCCACCCCCTTTGAACGCATCGCAGTGGACATAGTCGGCCCTTTGCTACCTTCTGACTCCGGGTATACGCATATATTAGTGGTGGTAGATTACGCAACGCGATACCCAGAGGCAGTTCCATTGAGGTCCACTAGTGCTGCTGCGATAGCCAAAGAACTAGTGCAGATTATGGCAAGAGTAGGGATCCCCAACGAGATATTGACTGATCATGGAACTAATTTCTTGTCAAATACGCTACAGCAGGTATATAAATTACTAAAAATACGTCCCATCAGAACGTCGGTTTACCATCCACAGACGGACGGTTTGGTGGAACGTTTTAATCAGACTCTAAAGGCGATGCTGAGACGATTTGTGAATCAGGAGCAAAACATTGGGCATCGCTTCTTCCCTACCTCCTTTTTTGCAGTGAGAGAGGTGCCGCAGAGTTCGACAGGGTTCTCCCCTTGAGCTCTTATGCGACCCGACAGCCCGCATGGCATTCTCGATCTGTTGAGAGAGGGGTGGGAGGAGCACAAAGGCTCGTCCAAAAATGTAGTGCAGCATGTGCTCCTACTGAGAGATCGCCTAGATTTGGTCGGTCGTTTGGCCCAAGACAATCTCAGATCGGCTCAGCATCGACAACAGCAGCATTACAATCAAAATGCATTAATCCGAACTTTTCGACCTGGAGACAAGGTAATGCTGCTACTTCCTCAGCGGAATCCAAACTATGTGCTAAATGGCAAGGGCCATATGAGGTGATTCGGGGCTATAGGAAAGGTGAATTACGAAATTAAACAGCCCGATCGCCATAACAAAAAAAGAAATTTATCACATAAATTTATTAAAGCCCTGGCAGGCAAGAGAGGTGTTATTTATAGCCCCAGGCAATATAGAGGATGATTTAGGGCCCGAGCTAGAACCCTCTAGCACAAAGAACATTTCGATGGGGAACAGTTACTTCCTGATCAGCAACGTGAATTACGTGAGGTTAATTGAGGAATTTAGCGATGTTTTTTCTAACTGCGCCCGGTAGAACTAACCTCGCTGAATATGACATTATCTCTCCCCCAGGTGTCACAGTGCGAGAGACCTTACCGGATCCCGGAAAGTCGGCGGAGTGGCGTTAAAGAGGTATGGGACATGCTCGAACTTGGGGTGATTGAGCCTTCCAGGAGCGAGTGGTGCAGTCCAATTGTGATAGTGGCCAAAAGGACGGCACCAACCGCTTCTGCGTTGATTTCCATAAGGTAAACGCTATTGCCAAGTTTGATGCGTATCCCATGCCTCGGGTCGACGAACTCCTAGATAGACTGGGGACGGCGAGGTTCATCTCCACTCTGGATCTGACGAAGGGATATTGGCAGATCCCGTTAACTCGTAGTTCTAGAGAAAACCGCATTTTCAACACCAGAGGGGCTGTTTCATTTACAACCATGCCGTTTGGGTTACATGGTGCGCCTGCTGCCTTCCAGAGACTGATGGACCAGGTTTTACACCCACATTGTGAATATGCGGCGTATGTTGATGATGTGGTCATTTACAGCTCCACCTGGCGAGAGCATTTGGCTAGGATCACAGCCGTCCTTCAGTCTCTAAGGGCAGCCCGCTGACAGCTAACTTCTGAAAATGTCGTTTGCCAAAGAGAAACACAATATTTGGGATTTGTAATGGGGAATGGCAGGGTGAAACCCGTTGTCTCCAAGGACCAGGCCTTGGTAGACGCGGCAATCCCAAAACCAAAACTCAAGTGGTCGCTACTGGGGTTAGCCGGTTATTACCGCCGCTTATCCCCGAGTATGCCACAGTGGTTAATCCCTTAGTTGACCTCACCAAAAGAGCGCACCAAATTTAATTAAATGGTCAGAAGAATGTCAGGGGCGTTTAATACTGTTAAGCAGAGACTTTGCCAGGCCCCTGCTCTCATCACTCCAGACTTCACTAAGAGATTCATCCTCCACACCGATGCTTCGGATGTCGGTTTGGGTGCAGTCCTGTCTCAAATGGTAGGCGGAGTAGAACACCCTGTTCTGTATATAAGTAAAAAATGCTCCCTCGGGGCGCAACTACTCCGTCGTCGAAAAGAGTGTTTGGCCATTAAATGGGCTACTCACTCTTTAAGATACTACCTGCTGGGACACTCATTTGATCTTGTCACTGACCACGCCCCTCAAGTGGTTAAGCACAATGAAGGACAGCAATGCCGGATAACTCGGTGGTATCTGGCATTGCAGCCCTTCATGTACCATATGGTACACCGTGCAGGGAAAAGACCACCAAAATGCGGATTATTTTTCCCGGGAGGGGGGTAATGGGAAAGGTAGGTTTAGCCGAGTGTTCCTTCGGCTCCACTCTGAGCGGTGGGATATGTGACAAAGATCGAATGAGTCTTAGTGTTAGATCTCCCTCTCGACCTGTGAGAGCACGGTATACGAGGAACAGAGTACCCTTAATGAAACGGCCACGACAATTTATTCCGTAGGGTAGATGGAAGTCGGTCAGTTCGGAAGGGGCGGAGCCATGGCACCCGAGCTCAGTGACCCAGACGGTGGCGGCGTGGCATCCGAGGACTGGAGGAGCGGATGCGCTCGTTAACCTCGGGGTCATGGGCGAGGGTATAAATAGGGGCATGGCTTGAGTGATCTGTTCCTTTGCATATGGTTAAGTTAAACTAACCAAGAAGGAGCCCGCATACCGTGAGTAAACCGTGAGTGTTCTGTGTCTGTGTATTAACACTGTGTGTCTTGTGTGTTATTTGTCACAGAAGATTACTGAGCACGATCCGGAGCTGCAGCCGCAGGCCAGCGAAAAACCCGGACTTCACCACTCACCTTTCACTACCACCTGTCTTTGTGTTTGCACCTTTAGCACTTGAATCACGCACTGTCTTTGTGTTCGTGTTTAGTGTGGGTGTCGGAACAGGACTTTGAAGTTGCGGGTCAAACCAGCGGGATTATAAATTAGAAGTGATACACGCTGTATCACTTCCAGCACTATTATTATTTACAGGTTTTGCCTTGAGGCTCTGGACATTTACTAAAATAAATAAACACCCTTGCACCTGTACCAACGTCTGTCTGTGTAATTATTCTGCACTGCACTCACCTGCACGTCATTACCACTTTGCCACAATATCATATTAATCTTGTATATTGTATATCATATTAATCTTGTATATTGAATATCATATTAATCTTGTATATTGAGTATCATATTAATCTTGTATATTGGATATCATATTAATCTTGTATATTGTATATCATATTAATCTTGTATATTGTATATCATATTAATCTTGTATATTGTATATCATATTAATCTTGTATATTGCATATCATATTAATCTTGTATATTGGATATCATATTAATCTTGTATATTGAATATCATATTAATCTTGTATATTGAATATCATATTAATCTTGTATATTGCATATCATATTAATCTTGTATATTGAATATCATATTAATCTTGTATATTGAATATCATATTAATCTTGTATATTGAATATCATATTAATCTTGTACATTGTGTATCATATTAATCTTGTATATTGAATATCATATTAATCTTGTACATTGTGTATCATATTAATCTTTGTCTTTTCTGCTTTTTTAAATGAGGTGCTTAACGTTGCTGGGAATATCATTTTTAAACAGTTTTACCAATTAAGCTATAATATCTTAAACAATGAAACTGATATATGATTTTTTTTTAAAGTTGCAAGATACATATAAAAAACACTAGGAATATAAATCATGCTAATTTTACACTACAAATTCCAATGCACCACAAAACAGCTGAACAAATCCTTCTTACCCTGTGAGGCAGGGCTGAGGTCCTGCATGTGTAAACAGTGTGTTTTTGTTTGATTGTAAATAATGTTTTTGCAAATTATGTGTGTGCTAGATATGGCAGGGCATATTCAAATCCAGGTGTGGAATGTGGCCAGATGTTGATTAATTGATTATCTCTTAGCCCTGGCCTCATGCCTTTAAAAAGGGGCTGAAAAGCCAGTTTCTTGGTTCTACAAGCAGGGATACAGACTGTCTGGGAAGGAGAGTGTTGCTGTAGGATCCTCACGACTGCGTGTGTTAACCAGAGTGAGAAAAATACAAGAGGAAAAATGTATCTCGGTTCACTGTGTGATCGCTACCAGGATCGCTAGCACTGGAAGGAATAGGGAACAAGTTTAGGGGATTTTAATCCCAAACAAATCTAGAGAGGAGGTGTCAGGGAGACTGTTCCTGGAGCGGGACCTCCTTTCTTGTTTGGTCAACTTTTATTTTCTAGTTGTTTTAGAGCAGTGTTTTGTTTTGAATGTTTTGTGTTTTTTGTATCAAAGAAAACCTCCTGTGTCTCTCCTGTAAATCAGCGATAGCCATACCCGTAACAACACCCCTGTTACACCCTGAAATACATTGTAGCACATCATAGTTTAGATAGAGCAATTAAAAAAACTAGGGCTCTTTAAATAGCTCCTAATATACAATTAAAATCTGATCTAATGTGAAGCTGTATAACCTAGTAAATATCCCTGGGAATTCTTATCTTTTAGGATAGCTACAAGGAAATGGTTCAAACCCTTACCTGTTTCCCACTCCTTTCTGCCTCAGCTGAGACTGTATCATGGCTCTTGTGTTCATTTTGTGTACACAACAAGCAAATACATGTCTGATCGGTTCTACAGAAGACCTCACATAATCGTTGGTGTTCAGCACAAAGCTTCTGCTCCAGATTTCCAATTGCATTGACCAGCTTGTGCCTCTTTAATGGAGTAACCTCACTGTGTGGCTTGACGTGTGTTTCACAGTAAGAGGCCAGGCACGTCAAACAGGATTTCACAGCTTTGAACTTTCTCCCAGTGCAGAAATCACACGACACATCTCCAGGTCCAGCATAACTTTGAGCAGGAGGAGGATTGAGTCCTGTCTTCTTTAATTTCTCCACAACTTCAGCCAGCATGGTGTTTCTGCGCAGAACAGGCCTTGGGGTAAAGGTCTCTCTGCACTGGGGGCAGCTGTAGACACCTGTATGATCAGTCTGATCCCAGCAGTTCTTAATACACCCCATACAGTAACTGTGTCCACATGGAATAGCGACTGGGTCCTTCAATAGCTCCAGACACACAGAACAGCTAAACTGATTCTCTGACCACAAGTTTGAAGCCATTTTTGCTGTAGTGAGACAGAGAGTCTGACGATTTCACAACAGAAACTTCACTGTGCTGATTTCCTTGAATTGTGTAAAACTCTAAGAGGCGGGGATTGGGACTGAGGCCAGGTTTAGACAAGCAGGCTGAGCAGAGACTGCTGAATCAGTGTGAGAGGGGCGGAGAGGAGAGAGTTGGAGCGGAGTGTGTACCGAAAGATAGCCAAGCAGACAGATCAAAGGTTCTCCACATTTCTGCATGCAGAGACAGTTTGTTTGCTTGTTAATATTTATGACTGCCTGTTTTATCAGTTTATTACAGGTTCAGTCAGTCATGCATTGGTCAAAGTCCATTGCAGTGATACTGGAGACTGTCACCATGGCAACCAGCACAGTGCCCCTCCCTGTGGTGGAATGGCATCCAGCAGATGTTCCTGTTCCACTGCTAACATGGAGCCTCCTCCTGCTCAGTGTGTGTTTAAACAGGAGCAGTGAGTAATGTGGAAGGAGAGGATACAGTTTCTATCAAAAGTATTCACCCCCTTGGACTTTTCCACATTTTATTGTGTTACAACATGGAATCAAAATGGATTTAATTAGGAGTCTTTGCCACTGTTCAACACAAAAAAAGTCCATAATGTCAAAGTGAAAAATAAAATCTACAAATTGTTCTAAATTTATTACAAATACAAAACAGAAAATAATTGATTGCATAAGTATTCACCCCCTTGAGTCAATATTTGGTAGAGGCACCTTTGGCAGCAATTACAGCCATGAGTGTATTTGGATAAGTCTCTACCAGCTTTGCACATCTGGACACTGCAATTTTTGCCCATTCTTCTTTGCAAAAATTGCTCAAGCTCCGCTAAGTTGGATGGGGACCTTTGGTGAACAGCAATTTTCAACTCTTTCCACATATTCTCAATTGGATTGAGGTCCGGGCTTTGACTGTGCCACTCCAGGATATTGACCTTTTTGTTTTTAAGCCACTCCAGTGTGGCTTTGGCTGTATGTTTGGGGTCATTGTCCTGCTGGAAGATGAATCTTCTCCCAAGTCCCAGGTCTCTTGCAGACTTCAGCAGGTTTTCCTCCAGGATTTCTCTGTACTTTGCTGCATCCATTTTGCCCTCTATCTTCACAAGCTTTCCAAGCCCTGACGAGACGATCCCCATAGCATGATGCTGCCATCACCATGCTTCACGGTAGGGATGGTGTTCTCAGGATGATGTGCGGTGTTAGGCTTGTGCCAAACATAGCGCTTAGCATGGAGGCCAAAAAGCTCTATTTTGGTCTCATCAGACCATAGAATCTTCTTCCACTTGGTCTCAGATTCTCCCACATGCCTTCTGGCAAACTCTAGCCGAGATTTGATGTGAGTTTTTTTCAACAATGGCTTTCTTTTGCCACTCTCCCATAAAGGCCAGTTTTGTGAAGCACCCGGGCTATTGTTGCCGTATGCAGTGTCTCCCAGCTCAGCCGTGGAAGACTGTAACTCCTTTAGAGTAGTCATAGGCCTCTTGGTGGCCTCCCTGACTAGTGCCATTCTCTCCCGGATACTCCATTTTTGAGGACGGTCTGTTCTAGACAGATTCACAGTTGTGCCATATTCTCTCTATTTCTTAATAATGGATTTTACTGTGCTCCCGGGGAATATCCAATGCCTTGGAAAATTTCTTATATCCTACCTCTGATTGGTGCTTTTGAAGAACCTTATTCCGGATTTGCTTTGAATGTTCCTTCGTCTTCATGATGTAGTTTTTGTCAGGAAATGTACTAACCATCTGTGGGACCTCCCAGAGACAGGGGTATTTAACCTGAAATCATGTGAAACACCTTCATTGCACACAGGTGGACTCCATTCAACTAATTATGTGACTTCTAAAGACAATTGGTTGCACCAGAGCTTATTTAGGTGTGTCATAGCAAAGGGGGTGAATACTTATGAAATCAATTATTTTCTGTTTTATATTTGTAATTAATTTAGAACAATTTGTAGATTTTATTTTTCACTTTGACCTTATGGACTTTTTTGTGTTGATCAGTGGTAAAAACTCCTAATTTAAATCCATTTTGATTCCATGTTGTAACACAATAAAATGTGGAAAACTCCAAGGGGGGTGAATACTTTTGAGAGCCACTGTAGATAGATATTCACACACACTCACAGAGGGACTGTGAACAATAATTGTTAATTTCACTCCCTGACTTTAAGGTTATTTGGAAATAGGAAAAGTGAAGCTAAAAGCTTTGATAGTTGTCCTATAAATATGCTGACAGTCCCAAAATAATCTCATTTGTCAGTTTTGACATGCACCTAAGGACTGGGATTTACAAAACCCTTGATAAATGGATGTCAACCGACTCCATAACTCAAGATGCATTCCCACACTATTTTACATCAACATGGAAGTAATGCAGTGACTTTATTAATACACGATATAAAGTGAGAGTTTATTGTAATGTCACTTATGTTGAATAATCTTCCATAGAATGAAATACAATGATATCAATGTCATGTATAATGTAAGTTTCTTTTTCTTCCCTACACAAAAACACACTCACTCAACACAAATGCCCTCCTCCTGCAACAAGTGACACCAATTTACATGAGTGATCCCAACCAAACACTGACCACTGAACAAGTCCTGCACACAGCATACACAGCTGGAACTCAAACTAATAACATGGACACACAGGTTATTCAAACTGAAGTGTTACACAGAACAAATGAGACAAACACATGGCTCTCATCTTCCACAAACACACAAACCATCAAATTACAAAAACAACAAATGACAGATCAAAGAAATCCACACCTCCTGATTGACACACAGAAACACATTAAAGAACCCCAGAACATGACCAAACCAACAGCTGAAGCTGGAATTGAAAATAGTCTGACAAACAAACAAAACAAAGGTAATATATTACTGTCACTAAGTTACTTTTGCAGTTAAATACAAAATAATATATGGCTTTCAGTATAAGTCTATTATTATTTTACACTGAGAAAGAATGAAAAAATATGCCAAGTGTAAAATCTATATAAGTGTTCATATATTTAAAAATAAGGGATTGTAAATACTGTGTTTGGGTTATACTATGCAAAATGGGTAAAATGAGTTAAATGTAAAATAATTGAACTAGATGGGAATCTTTTAGTATAATGTGTATTTACTATTGCATAGGTTACTTACAATGAAATAAAAGTAATATAAATGAACTGAAAAGCTTATAAATCAAATGGTGAAGATTATTTTTTTGCAGCTGATGCATCACAACTACTCGAATCTTTAATGAAAGATGATGACAGTGCCTCAGAGACAAAGCAAGGTTTACCTGAAGGTAAGAACACATTACAAAATTAAATAAAATAACATGTGATAACAAAGAAATGAACAAATACTGTGATGACTGCTCATGAACAATTAATATGTATAGTATACCAATAATTAAGTAGTAAAGACAACTATGACTGGGATTCAATCAAAACTTTGACCCCCCCCCCAAATCAAAAATGACAAGCCTGTACTTAATAGTGGCTTCATGTATTGTAAAATCAACCGCCATTCAATTTTGAGTTGTATTTTGCCATTAGCGGGTGGATCAGTTAACTACACTGTGTAACAATTTTTTTTTTTTTTTTGTTCCTGGGTAGTAAGTGTTATTTCCTAATTGCTTATGCCTCAAAAGTATAGAAAATGTCTATTATTCCCCACAAACTTTGCTTTTGTGACCAGGACAGTGATATTTTGAAATTTACCTATTTTCCAGAACATTCCAGATAGATTCAGTGCTGAATAAACTTGGAGTAACTTCTAGAACTTTCTAGAACTTTCCAGTAATATAAATAGTAGTATAAATACAGGGGCCTTAAGCCCACCAGTTCAGTTTAGTTCCAGCTGCCTAAGTGGATACATATCTGCATTTTTCTGAGATGGCATCAAGGTCATAGGAGACTTCAAAATGGTGGCATTCCTGATGGGTCTCCAAGGCGGTTTTACCAAGTTTCCCTGCTATCTTTGCCTTTGGGACAGCAGGGACACCAAGGCGCACTACCACAGGCGGGACTGGCCACAGCGGACCGAGTTCTCTGTGGGGAGGAACAACGTCAAGTGGGAGCCACTGGTGGACCCCGGAAGGTGCTGATGCCACCACTGCACATCAAATTGGGCCTTATGAAACAATTTGTCAGAGCTCTAGATAAGGAGTCGGCAGCCTTCAAGTACCTTCAAGACTTCTTCCCTAAGCTGTCTGAGGCAACGGTCAAAGTCGGTGTCTTCGTCGGACCACAGATAAAGAAGATCCTGGAGTGCAATGAATTCCCCAAGAAGCTCACTAGTAAGGAGAAAGCGGCTTGGAACAGCTTTGTCGCAGTGGTTTGGGGCTTCCTGGGCAATCGCAAGGCCGAAAACTATGTGGAGCTGGTTGAGACTCTGGTGAAGAACTACGGCACAATGGGCTGTAGGATGTCACTCAAAGTCCATATCCTTGATGCTCATCTTGATAAATTCAAAGAGAACATGGGAGTGTACTCGGAGGAGCAAGGCGAGCGCTTCCACCAGGATATAATGGACTTTGAACGCCGCTACCAAGGACAGTATAACAAGAACATGATGGGAGACTACATTTAGGGGCTGATTCGTGAAAGTGATTTACAGTATAATCGTAAATCTCGAAAAACTACTCACTTCTAAATCTTTTGTAGTCATTTTTGTATTACTTTAGTATAAATACATGTTAATTTGGACTCATATGTTGTTTTTTGACTTTTGTGAACGAAAAAGACACAAATTCACCCGTTTTCTCATTGGAAATAGGTAAATTTCAAAATATCACTGTCCTGGTCACAAAAGCAAAGTTTGTGGGGAATAATAGCCATTTTCTATACTTTTGAGGCATAAGCAATTAGGAAATAACACTTACTACCCAGGAACAAAAATTGTGTTACATAGTGCTATTTTACAACACTAATATATAAATAAAAAATGAAAAATTTGGCCCACTTGTAATTCATTGGTAGTAAATAGATTGCATAAGAATACACATCACTTCTGATGAAATTGACACCAAAAAGGTCCTTTAAGACAAATGATAATGATAATGACAGCCACATCATATTAAAATAATAACCCATAAAGGGTACAATTACACTTGTAGGATTGTGTTGTTCTTGAAGTTTGTATTTTAATTAGTGGTTCTGTTTCTGTGTCCAACATTTGAATTCAAGTTGAGTAATTAAAAAAAATGTATAACCTACTCGTTATATATATATATATATATATATACACACACACACACATACTATATATATATATATATATATATATATATATAGTAAAAGAATCGCCCCTCTCTGCGGTTCATTGCCCCTTTAAAAACACTGACCCAACACACAGAAATTGATTTTTGAAGCGCGGTTGCGCAATTTTTAATAAACACACACAAAAACAAAAATAAACAAAACACCTAACTCTTCTTTGAGCAATAACTAAAACAAAACAGGAACCTAAACTAAAAACAGGACAGCTAAGCTGTTTACCTGTATCAGAACAAACAAAACAGCACACAACAGAAAGGCTTCACTCTACCGTTTCCTTTTAATTACAGCTGTACCCACACACCACCACAGCCGAGCTTCTACCCTCTTCAGCAGCCACCCAGAGCAGACTGACTGCTCTCCTTATAAACCCTGCACCTGGCTCTAATTTTCAATAATAGCCAGGTGCAGGTAATGATTAAACAATAAAACAATTAACAAAACAAACCAAAATGTGCCTTACGCACATGTTTTTCTGCAGGAGGTTTTAACCCCTCCCTGCTGTCTCACAATATATATATATATATATATATATATATATATATATATATTCATATTCAATTATACTTCAATTAAGTCTTCAATTATACTTTCCAGTAATGGTAACTCTTGCCATTGTGCACATACATAGTGTATGTGTGTTTACAGGACATAGTGTTTACAAAAGTGGTTTACTCATTGAATTTCATAACTGGGAATTGTTGTCAAAAGTAAATAAATAGATAACAGGAAAGTCTGAAAAGACTTCGACCCACTGAGTACTGCAATGGGAAGTGAAGCACCTAATAAAACACCTAAATAAAATACACAGTTACACAGGTAGAATCACAACTGTTTAAGATCCTGGCATCTCATCAAAGACCAGCATTGTACAATACAATAACAAAGAGGTATTCAGTATTATGAAGATATAAATAATAACTATATATATATATATATATATATATATATATATATATATATATATATATATATATACTGTATATTAACATTACTCTTAAAACCTTTTAATAGGATTCTACAAGGTGGAAAAGCTTTTAAAGAAGAGGATGAAGAATGGGAAGACACAATCCCTTGTGAAATGGGAAGGATATGAGAAGGCATCATGGGAGCCTGAGCAAAATGTGTCAATATTTCCTTCATAAGAGTAGAATTGTGCTGCTCACTAGAGAGTACTAAACACTTTAGATTTTCTAATACGCACATTTCATTGAAAATGCCTCACAGGTCAAAAATTGAGAAAACCCCAAACTCAAGGGGGCGCTGCAAGAGAACCAAAATTTGCAGACCCTTATTAGATATATTTGGAATCTGACATCTCTCAGCAACCATACATAGATAGCGTTTTGAAGCCTAACAAAGTAGGCCGTATTCTCCAATCTTTTTTGGGATAACATTTGTATTACAGTATTGATCTTTCTGGCACACGTATTCAGAGCATCACTCTGATGTCAGAACACTTTGAATGGTGTTTCTATGCCAAGGGGTTGCTGAATTAGGGTAAAGAAGGTAGAAAATGAGTAGTATTTTGTAAGTGTTTTTTTTCCAGGTTCTATGGGAGGGTCCTACAGCCAAACCACTGAAGCTACAGGTCAGAGATTCGGTATGCACAATCTACTGTAAACAAGGGAAGTCTGTACCAACTTCCAGCCTTTTAGACCTAAAGATGATAAATTAATAGCCCTTCAAAAATGCTAAAAAGGTGTGTGGTCATTATTCTCAATGGATTTCGGCATCTGATCGATAGGGTTAGCAAATATGACCCTTTGTCCTGTTTATTACATCACTAATAAATAAAAATATTTTAAGCATGTAAACTGTTGTCCTGGAAACAATGCACAATAGCAGGACTAACTAATAATAATAACAAACCTAGGGGCTTCAAATAGATGTTTGAAACATGCAAGTCTCTGTTCATACAGAGCCCTCTCCCTGCAATCACTGCAAAATATTATTATTATTATTATTATTATTATTATTATTATTATTATTATTATTATTATTATTTATTTCTTAGCAGACACCCTTATCCAGGGCAACTTAGTCGTAAACAAAAATACATTTCAAGAATCACAGGTCAAGTAATAATACAATTAAGAGCAAGATAAATACAATGACTTTGGTTCTAGCAAGTACAAGTATGACAAAATACGATTCAATAACAGAGCAGATAACAGTGCCAGTGACAGTTACATCAGGATATAATTAAATACAGAATACTACAGATTAAATAACACTTGTGACAGATTACAGTAATCTAAAGTACAGGATTAAATGCAGTGAAATAGGGGGCAGATAAGAGCAAGTAAATCGCATTAACGAAGAATGATAAGTGTCCAGAGTGAAAAGAGGAGTTCTACAGGTGCTGTCTGAAGAGGTGAGTCTTGAGGAGTCGCCGGAAGGTGGTCAGGGACTGGGCAATCCTGACATCTGTAGGAAGGTCATTCCACCACTGCGGAGCGAGGGTGGAGAAGGAGCGGGCTCTGGAGGCAGGGGAGCGTAGAGGAGGTAGAGCCAGTCTTCTAGTGCAGGAGGAGTGGAGAGGTCGAGTGGGGGTGTAGGGAGAGATGAGGGTCTGGAGGTAGCTGGGTGCAGTCTGGTCAAGCCATCTGTAGGCGAGTATAAGAGTCTTGAACTGGATGCGAGCGGTGATCGGGTCTGTGCATTTTTTTAGGCATTTTTTTATATATTATGCATTTTTCTGTCGTCTGGACGGTGTCAGTCCCCAGGATGTCGTTGCTGTCACCTGGAAGAAAGGAAATGACGTTGTTGCTCAGGTGAAACAGCATTCTACTGTACTACCCCACCTAATACTCCTGCAGGGATTCTGCACACTGCTTTCAACGTGACTCCAGCCTGGAATGGATCTAATGTTTGAAGTCTCTGTGAAATCAGCAACAAATTGACAGTAATAACAAGCCAAAGAGTCCCATATCTCTGCTTAATTTCCACATCTTTTAAACTGGTTCATAGGTGATAAATACCAAGCAAATACAATAAGTATTTATCACACGTGAGCAGTGAATTTCTCTAGCAGTTTGTTATTGCTCTGCATAGTAACACAATAGTGATAACGTGTCATTCATTCTTTCACGTATTTCTTTTTTATTCTGTGTACATCATGTTACTTGATAACACTATGACTAACTGAAGAAACACAGCCCCTACCAGATGTATGTTTTCATAAAAAATAACTGCTTTTGGGTTATTTTATTTGTTAATATGTGACAATTAAGCAAAGCTATGGGACTCGTTTGCTTGTTATTACTGCCAATGTGTTTCTGATTTAGATGTGATAGAGGCCGCCCTCGAATAAACGCCGCTGCCAAGAAAGAAACGTTAGGGTATTTTTTTCTCGCCTACAAAAAAAAAACACACACAGTAAACAAATAAACACACAACACTGACTGTACAGCAACACCCCCTCAATCCAGCACGTACATTACAAACTAATGTACACACACACAGTGAACAAATAAACACACAACACTGACTGTACAGCAACACCCCATCAATCCAGCACGTCAATTACAAACTAATGTACACACACACAGTGAACAAATAAACACACAACACTGACTGTACAGCAACACCCCCTCAATCCAGCACGTACATTACAAACTAATGTACACACACACACAGTGAACAAATAAACACACAACACTGACTGTACAGCAATACCCCCTCAATCTAGCACGTACATTACAAACTAATGTACACACACACAGTGAACAAATAAACACACAACACTGACTGTACAGCAACACCCCTCAATCCAGCACGTCAATTACAAACTAATGTACACACACACAGTGAACAAATAAACACACAACACTGACTGTACAGCAACACCCCCTCAATCCAGCACGTACATTACAAACTAATGCACACACACAGTGAACAAATAAACACACAACACTGACTGTACAGCAATACCCCTCAATCCAGCACGTCAATTACAAACTAATGCACACACACACAGTGAACAAATAAACACACAACACTGACTGTACAGCAACACCCCTCAATCCAGCACGTCAATTACAAACTAATGTACACACACACAGTGAACAAATAAACACACAACACTGACTGTACAGCAACACCCCTCAATCCAGCACGTACATTACAAACTAATGCACACACACACAGTGAACAAATAAACACACAACACTGACTGTACAGCAACACCCCCTCAATCCAGCACGTCAATTACAAACTAATGCACACACACACACAGAACAAATAAACACACAACACTGACTGTACAGCAACACCCCCTCAATCCAGCACGTACATTACAAACTAATGTACACACACAGTGAACAAATAAACACACAACACTGACTGTACAGCAACACCCCCCTCAATCCAGCACGTACATTACAAACTAATGTACACACACACAGTGAACAAATAAACACACAACACTGACTGTACAGCAACACCCCCTCAATCCAGCACGTACATTACAAACTAATGTACACACACACAGTGAACAAATAAACACACAACACTGACTGTACAGCAACACCCCCTCAATCCAGCACGTACATTACAAACTAATGCACACACACACAGTGAACAAATAAACACACAACACTGACTGTACAGCAACACCCCCTCAATCCAGCACGTCAATTACAAACTAATGCACACACACACACAGTGAACAAATAAACACACAACACTGACTGTACAGCAACACCCCCTCAATCCAGCACGTCAATTACAAACTAATGTACACACACACAGTGAACAAATAAACACACAACACTGACTGTACAGCAACACCCCTCAATCCAGCACGTCAATTACAAACTAATGCACACACACACAGTGAACAAATAAACACACAACACTGACTGTACAGCAACACCCCCTCAATCCAGCACGTACATTACAAACTAATGTACACACACACAGTGAACAAATAAACACACAACACTGACTGTACAGCAACACCCCCTCAATCCAGCACGTACATTACAAACTAATGTACACACACACAGTGAACAAATAAACACACAACACTGACTGTACAGCAACACCCCCTCAATCCAGCACGTACATTACAAACTAATGTACACACACACAGTGAACAAATAAACACACAACACTGACTGTACAGCAACACCCCCTCAATCCAGCACGTACATTACAAACTAATGCACACACACACAGTGAACAAATAAACACACAACACTGACTGTACAGCAAAACCCCCTCAATCCAGCACGTCAATTACAAACTAATGCACACACACACAGTGAACAAATAAACACACAACACTGACTGTACAGCAACACCCCCTCAATCCAGCACGTACATTACAAACTAATGTACACACACACAGTGAACAAATAAACACACAACACTGACTGTACAGCAATACCCCCTCAATCCAGCACGTCAATTACAAACTAATGTACACACACAGTGAACAAATAAACACACAACACTGACTGTACAGCAACACCCCCTCAATCCAGCACGTACATTACAGACTAATGTACGCACACACAGTGAACAAATAAACACACAACACTGACTGTACAGCAACACCCCTCAATCCAGCACGCATATTACAAACTAATGCACACACAGTGAACAAATAAACACACAACACTGACTGTACAGCAACACCCCTCAATCCAGCACGTACATTACAAACTAATGTACACACACACAGTGAACAAATAAACACACAACACTGACTGTACAGCAACACCCCCTCAATCCAGCACGTCAATTACAAACTAATGTACACACACACACAGTGAACAAATAAACACACAACACTGACTGTACAGCAACACCCCCTCAATCCAGCACGTACATTACAAACTAATGTACACACACACAGTGAACAAATAAACACACAACACTGACTGTACAGCAACACCCCCTCAATCCAGCACGTCAATTACAAACTAATGTACACAGACACACAGTGAACAAATAAACACACAACACTGACTGTACAGCAACACCCCCTCAATCCAGCACGTCAATTACAAACTAATGTACACAGACACACAGTGAACAAATAAACACACAACACTGACTGTACAGCAACACCCCCTCAATCCAGCACGTACATTACAAACTAATGTACACACACACAGTAAACAAATAAACACACAACACTGACTGTACAGCAACACCCCCTCAATCCAGCACGTACATTACAAACTAATGTACACACACACACAGTGAACAAATAAACACACAACACTGACTGTACAGCAACACCCCCTCAATCCAGCACGTACATTACAAACTAATGTACACACACACAGTGAACAAATAAACACACAACACTGACTGTACAGCAATACCCCCTCAATCCAGCACGTCAATTACAAACTAATGTACACACACACAGTGAACAAATAAACACACAACACTGACTGTACAGCAACACCCCCTCAATCTAGTACGTACATTACAAACTAATGTACACACACACAGTAAACAAATAAACACACAACACTGACTGTACAGCAACACCCCCTCAATCTAGCACGTACATTACAAACTAATGTACACACACAGTGAACAAATAAACACACAACACTGACTGTACAGCAACACCCCCTCAATCCAGCACGTACATTACAAACTAATGTACACACACACACAGTGAACAAATAAACACACAACACTGACTGTACAGCAACACCCCCTCAATCTAGCACGTACATTACAAACTAATGTACACACACACACAGTGAACAAATAAACACACAACACTGACTGTACAGCAACACCCCCTCAATCCAGCACGTCAATTACAAACTAATGTACACACACAGTGAACAAATAAACACACAACACTGACTGTACAGCAACACCCCCTCAATCTAGCACGTACATTACAAACTAATGTACACACACACAGTGAACAAATAAACACACAACACTGACTGTACAGCAACACCCCCTCAATCCAGCACGTCAATTACAAACTAATGTACACACACACACAGTGAACAAATAAACAGCACGTACATTACAAACTAATGTACACACACACAGTAAACAAATAAACACACAACACTGACTGTACAGCAACACCCCTTAATCCAGCACGTTATTACAAACTAATGCACACACACACAGTGAACAAATAAACACACAACACTGACTGTACAGCAACACCCCTCAATCCAGCACGTACATTACAAACTAATGCACACACACACAGTGAACAAATAAACACACAACACTGACTGTACAGCAACACCCCCTCAATCCAGCACGTACATTACAAACTAATGCACACACACACAGTGAACAAATAAACACACAACACTGACTGTACAGCAACACCCCCCTCAATCCAGCACGTACATTACAAACTAATGTACACACACACACAGTGAACAAATAAACACACAACACTGACTGTACAGCAACACCCCCTCAATCCAGCACGTACATTACAAACTAATGTACACACACACACAGTAAGCACGTTTTATTTAATGGTAGTACAGTTCTGAAAGAAAATCCCAGATAAACTACATCCATAACAGCAGTGCTTCTGAAGATCCTATAGGTGGGTTTTAGTTCAATTGTAATTCCCGTACAAATAGAAACAACGTGCTTACTATCTATGAGGAGATTTAGTATAGATTTATCTTGCAGTGAAATTACAAACAAGCAAGTCACAGTGAGAAAAAAAATAACCGAGTAGGATATATTGTAGTTTTTACAGAAATCAAACTGATATTTTGAGGTGATTTTTTTGGGGAAAAGAACATCTACGTCACACTCTTGGACTCAAGAGCCACACCAGCATTGTCCTGCCCCTTAACAACCAATACACACTCCTGATTCGCTGGTACAGTACTCCCCTGACCTTTCAACTCCCACCTAATAGGCTCTCGGTAACTGTCATAGCCACACATGCTGCTACATACAGGTAGGCGACCGTATTACAGAAAATAAGCAGCCGCGTGACTTCTAAAATGTCACGAGTAATGTAATAAAATATCGGCAGCGTTTGAAAATCAGATTAATAAAGATCACCCTCGTATAGAGGCAGCACTCTTAAGCACCGCAGTCATTTGGATCAATTTAAAATAAACGCAGCAGCGCCAAATTGAAGTAATACGGTATTACAGGGTAGTAACAGAATTTACTAATGTGTTATAAACACTGAATAGATGATATAAGAAATCTGCAATAAGTGAAAATATAAAACTATATTAGCTGTAAACAAATCAGGACAAATCACATTAAACACACATGATTTACACTTCATTGTATGGGCCATTTATTATTTTTATTTAAAAATTAATCTGTTTATTGAAAAAGGTTTTTCATTATTTGTACAAACAAATAGAAACACCTGCCATTGCAGTGTCAATATAGTGTAGGGCCTCCATGGGCAGCCAGCATGGCACTGACTGGACGTGGCAGGTAGCGATTCTGCAAGGTGCTTTTTAAATTGTGCTGGAGGGATACGGGACCATTCCTCAATGACTACCAGCCTCTAATTCCTTCAGGTTGTGTTGTATTGGGGGTGGAAATCTGCAGTCAAGTCAGAATGGCCCATACATAGAGAGAGGCACATCACTTTAGAGACTGTTCCTTGTGAAAAAACCTCAGCAGTAATTTCTGCCTTCTTGAAAGCGTAAGCACCTGCCAACCAAGCACCTCTTATCAGCCCTCTATCAAAGTCTGTCAGATCTATTGCCCTGTGGTCTCATCATGACTGAAACGGGCTTGTGTCAGGAAGATGCATCTTTTACACATCACACAATACATGTCAGGGATACCATTTCAATCAGGCCTGTGGATGTCACAAAAGTGTGTGCTGCATGTAGCAGGTTTTCCAATGTTTTTGTCCCATTTTTGTCACCATTGAAGAAATCTAGAACTGAAACTGAAAAATGAAGGGATTAAAATACCTCCAACACTGAGGCATTATCACCCCCTACTGGGAGAAACAAAGAACTGCAGTTTAGTCACCTCAATACAAGGGTGGTTGGACAGCGGCTTCCCTTTTATCAAGGTGGGTTTTTTTCAGCATGTGACAGCAATGAGGAATCTGTTCAGTAATGTTCAGTAACAATTTATTTATTCTACATATATATGTGCGTGCGTGCGTGTGCGTGTGCGTGTGTGTGTGCGTGTCTGTTAAACAATAATCTAGACAATGACAAGCATTATTTATATAATTTAGCTACATCTGGTAAATCTATAAACCTGGAGCTTCATGCATACCTTTATACAGGCAAGCAATAGATACAAGATGCCTTTTCCTCGTGTTATTATTATTATTATTATTATTATTATTATTATTATTATTTGTAAATGATCTCATTGGATTTCTGAAATGGTTGGATAATTACCCTCACAAGCACTTCATTAGATGCAGTTGGTCTACTTGTTATGCAGTTCAGTTGCAATATTTATTTATTTATGCTTATTTGAACAGTAATGTGAGTGAAATATCATCACAAGAAAGAAGACATTTCCATGGATATCATAAATCACAATCAAATTGCATTACATGTGCAATCTGCCCACAGTGGAAAAGCAGAAACATTTTTAAAGTCTGGCCTTTGTCGCCCTCTTCAGGACAAACTCTGCAGCTGCACAGAGTATGTTGAGAGATAAAGACCACACAGTGTTGCTTTAACTAAACAATACCAGCAAATCAGCCTATTTCATACAGGTCTTTGTAACTAAACAATACCAGCAGACCACCCTATTTCATACAGGTCTTTGTAACTAAACAATACCAGCAGACCAGCCTATTTCATACAGGTCTTTGTAACTAAACAATACCAGCAGACCAGCCTATTTCATACAGGTCTTTGAAACTAAACAATACCAGCAGACCAGCCTATTTCATACAGGTCTTTGTAACTAAACTATACCAGCAGACCAGCCTATTTCATCCAGGTCTTTGTCCAGTGACTGCTGGGTCTGATGTAAGAAGAAAAAAACAGAGCGATTCAGCCTATTGTATCTTTCAAAGGTTTGCCTGCTAGTTGAAGGAGCCAATGATAGCAGGGTAATACTATTGTGAAGCTGCTCAAAGAACACTACAGGTACAGTCCTGAATCCTCCCAGAAGCTGAGGGTGTGAAGTATAGAAGAACTGAAATGTCCGCTCTGGATAGACAAACACCAAAAAGATAACAAAGTTACAAACTGAATGAAAGGAGACAGTACAATATTGTGGATCAAATAAAAGCAGGTTTTTCACATCTTCAGTGTGCCCAGCTGGCACAAGCCAGTGAGGCTCTGTTGTCTTCAGAGCGTGAGCTCGGATTCAAATGATTTCAGTCGCTTCTCGACTCTGGGATCAAGCTATCAGACACTTCCAGATGGTTAGTCAAGCTAACAGCCCCTAAAAGACTAAAACATCCCATTTAAAACACATGAAAGCCCCGTGCAGCCAGTCTACCCAGGCTAAGTGCTTGAGAAAGAGAGAGGGAGAGAGGTGTAAAGGGAAGGGGACAATATCTCACTGCTCATGAACACACTGCTCCCAGGTAGGAAACCCACTGAAATCATTTGAACCCGAGCTCGTGTTCTGAAGACAACAGAGCCTTACAGGCTCCTGCCAGCTGGGCACACTGAAGATGTGAAAAAGCTGGTTTTATTTGATCCCACAATATTGTACTGTCTCCTTTCATTCAGTTTGTAATCTTTATCTTTTTTTATCTTCTTTCAATTAAGTGAGAATCCATTTCCATGACATAAGAGAAGCAGAGCTGAGGCTCTGATGCCATGAATATTTGTTCTGTTCACTCTCGAAGTCCTGCTAGAATATTTGAATGGCGAATGTTTTATTTTTCATAGTGACTGTACATTCTAATAGGTCACAGTGATTATTATCCTTAAACGGAAATACAAAAGTAATAAAACACAGCTCTAAAACTCATTTCAATATGTATCTTTTCTAAATGGTAACATGAGTTCATATCCTCTCCTCCCACATTACTCTCTGCTCCTGTTTAAACACACACTGAGAGCAGGGAGGGGGGCTCCATGTTAGCAGTGGAACAGGAACATCTGCTGGATGCCATTCCACCACAGGGAGGGGGCCCTGTGCTGGTTGCCATGGTGACAGTCTCCAGTATCTCTGCAATGGACTCCGACCAACACATGACTGAATGAACCTGTAATAAACTGATAAAACAGGCAGTCATAAATATTAACAAGCAAACTGTCTAAACCTGGCCTCAGTCCAAAACCCTGCCTCTTAGAGCTTTACACAATTCCAGGAAATCAGCGCAGTGAAGTTTTGTTTGTTGTGAAATCGTCAGTCTCTGTGTCTCACTGCAGCAAGAATGGCTTCAAACTTGTGGTCAGAGGATCAGTTTAGCTGTTCAGTGTGTCTGGAGCTATTGAAGGACCCAGTCACTATTCCATGTGGACACAGTTACTGTATGGGGTGTATTAAGAACTGCTGGGATCAGACTGATCATACAGGTGTCTACAGCTGCCCCCAGTGCAGAGAGACCTTTACCCCAAGGCCTGTTCTGTGCAGAAACACCATGCTGGCTGATGTTGTGGAGAAATTAAAGAAGACAGGACTCAATCCTCCTCCTGCTCAAAGTTATGCTGGATCTGGAGATGTGTCGTGTGATGTCTGCACTGGGAGAAAGTTCAAAGCTGTGAAATCCTGTTTGACGTGCCTGGCCTCTTACTGTGAAACACACGTCAAGCCACACTATGAGGGGGCTGCTTTCAAGAGGCACAAGCTGATCAATGCAATTGGAAATCTGGAGCAGAAGCTTTGTGCTGAACACCAAAAGGTTTTGGAGGTCTTCTGCAGAACCGATCAAACGTGTATTTGCTTGTTGTGTACAGACAAGGAACACAAGAGCCATGATACAGTTTCAGCTGAGACAGAAAGGAGTGTGAAACAGGTAAGGGTTTGAACCATTTCCTTGTAGCTATCCTAGAAGATAAGAATTCTCAGGGATATTTAACATGTCTGTTTACTAGGTTATATAGTTTCACATTAGATC
The DNA here is from genome assembly GCA_036884735.1 of Huso huso. Taxonomy (NCBI): domain Eukaryota; kingdom Metazoa; phylum Chordata; class Actinopteri; order Acipenseriformes; family Acipenseridae; genus Huso; species Huso huso. Next base: position 5,282,881 of record CM072692.1, read on the forward strand.
AGATTTTAATTGTATATTAAGAGCTATTTAAAAAGCCATAGTATTTTAATTGCTCTTGTCACAAATGAACCTAAAACACGTCTTCACTTGTACAAGGTGCAATCCACTTTTTTGAGTAAATGGTTGTCACACGGCTGGCTGAGTGGTGACGTCAGAACCAGGAAATGAATTCACAGAGACAGGACAGATGAGGTGAAATGATGAAAGTGCTGTTGCGCGGTTTATTATAAATAAAAGGTTTAAACAAACAGAAAACAGGACCCGGCACTTTACGCCAAAATAAATAGACAAACAAAACGGACTAACACTTAACAAACGGTGCACGGACAGACACACAAACAAACACAGTGAGTTTAAATAAACAAGTATCGTGGACACCACCCCGAGTGAGTAAAACGTGCATCTATATATACTGATGTGCCGGGATTCAATTATTCATTTGAATCCCAGCACGTGAATTAATTATGTGCAACCTCGTGCTCACATATTATATACTTTAAATGCATGTGAAGTGATGTGCAATCCCGTGCCTAAATACAATTATTCATTTTAAATAACTCGTGCTACACACACCCATTTATATCCCGTGCAGCCATATCTATACACCAACATTAACACACCACACCCAACATACAACACAGAAATGCACACAGGGGCGGGGCACATTGCCACAATGGTGTATGCGGCAGAGATAGATGTCTCTTTGATAGAAACAGTTTACTTTATTTGAAGTCTTCCCACTGTTGATGGGAATGGGAATGTAGAGATGGAAGCTCTGCTAACAAGATTTAAGTTTTTGCAGGTATCAGGCTTTTAAAGACACACCTGTGGTGGCTTTGACAGACTCACTGAGAGCAGAAACTGATCCAAGACTGTGACAGCTACTGGAAGCAGGCTGATCTTTGGGATACAAATTGAACATTTGTGAAACTGCACGTGTGTTAAAATGTTGTAATAACTCTACTGTGTTTTAAAAAAATATAAAGCCAGCAGAAATACTAAACACATTGTTAAAACACACTGCTCATACAAGACGTTATAACATGCTCTGTATTAACCTATAGTTATGTTAGAACATTCTATATTCCTGTTTATTCTGTTATATTATTGTGTCTTTGTAAGTGAGTAAAAAGGGAGCTAGCTACGCTTGTCTTTGTCTGAGCTACTAGTGCTGAGGTTTATAACCTTGAGGAGAAAGGCAGAAATGAGAATCTCATTTAATTAACTCAAATGTTCAGTGAAGTTTCTTATTTAGCTTGATCTGAAAGTAGTCTTTAAGCTAAACACAGGTATTCTAGAACAATTCAAACAGAATATAAGTGTAAATATTTTATTTTAAAAGAACTGTTAAAAAATCTATTAATGATGGCTAATTAATCTTATAGAAGGAGTTACCGGGTGTTTTGAAAATGTTATTAACTTGAAGGACAGGAGCTGTTAAGGCGAATTAATGTTTGAGATTTAATTATGACTTACTGTATATATTGAGGCATTACTATAAGGTATATGACTTATGTTTTAGTCTAAGAGAGTGATATATTGGATGTTCTAGGATTTAGCGTGGGTGTTTTTAGATCCATGCATGTATAGCCTTAGGGCAAAACGTGTTATAACCATAAATGCATTGAAGTATTAATGCTATTATACCTGTTAAGGCACTGGACCACCCAGGTTGCCTGTCAGCTGGGATTTGACATAGTCTGTAACTATTCAATCCATTTTTAAGCATTTAATAAACCAAAGGGGTACTAATACTACTGTGATTTGTTAAAACTTCAAATCGAATGAGTCTGTGTGAATTTCTAGATTATTAAAAGTCATCTGGATACGTTGCAAGCCCAGTGCATGAACGATCCACTTACAGGAGTCCGAAACATCTTTATGTCCTCCTAAACGTCTCCCCTGAGTTTAAGAGTGTGCTTAGAATATATATATATATATATAAAAATAAAAAGAGTACGTGCGAATCTAACACTCTACCTAAACTCAAGGCCGTAGCCTTCTATGAGCCCCGGTTAAAATCATACTAATAATTATTTATTAGGTGCTTTTACATGTTGCTTTGCTGCTTGGACGTATATAGCGCTCAGAAATAAAACCCCAAAACCTTAAATATCCGTTCTGGTGTATTTAGAAGCATTTGACTTTTGCATCTGAAGTAAGTGGGAAAATGCTACTTATTTTCACTGTAGAAAAGCACACAGGTCCTGCAAATGTACAACCTCAGGTACTCAAAATGCTCTAATAGGATCTTATTCAAAATAAAAACTGTTACATAAACCTTTGTATTTAAATAAACAGCACATACTAATGTCCTCATATCTTTTTTCTTCCGCTATAAAAAAAAAAAACTAGTGGGGGGAAGGGACTTGCATGATCAAGATTAATATGATATACACTATATAGAAGATTAAAATGATATACAATATACAAGATTAATATGATATTCAATATACAAGATTAACATGATATTCAATATACAAGATTAATATGATATTCAATATACAAGATTAATATGATATGCAATATACAAGATTAATATGATATTCAATATACAAGATTAATATGATATACAATATACAAGATTAATATGATATCCAATATACAAGATTAATATGATATCCAATATACAAGATTAATATGATATTCAATATACAAGATTAATATGATACACAATATACAAGATTAATATGATATTCAATATACAAGATTAATATGATATACAATATTCACAGGGCTTCTGTTTTTCTGTGTTTATTAATTTCATTAAACTAAGAGCCAGCCATGCTTGTGTTTGTAGTGATGGGGTGGAAATATATAGTAAACAAAACCCATGCCTTTAAAAGTGACACATATGCATCTATCTGCACTGGCAGAGCTGCTGAGCCCGTGCCTTTAAAAGTGACACATACGCATCTATCTGCACTGGCAGAGCTGCTGTGCCCATGCCTTTAAAAGTGACACATACACATCTATCTGCACTGGCAGAGCTGCTGTGCCCGTGCCTTTAAAAGTGACACATACGCATCTATCTGCACTGGCAGAGCTGCTGTGCCCGTGCCATGCCGTTCTTTATCAGTCTGCCCACAGTGAGAGGTGTGTTTTTGGGAGGCTTGCTTGTACACTTAAACCATTTGATCGTTCAATTTATAACCACCTTCTAGCTGAGAAAAATTGTTTTTATTGATAAAGTGTTAATCTTTTTGTAGATAGATATATATTTGACACATTTTTACATGATTAAAACAGATATGTTTAAGTTAGTTAAAAACTATATGTAATAATCTATTTGGGATTTTGTTTGTTGAAATCTACAATTCCTTTTGTTCACCCTACTAGTCCCCTCTTTCCTTTGCTCTCTTCCACAGTGAAGTCCTTCTGGTCACGGGCTCATTCTTCTGGGGATTTTGTGTGTCTGGGCATTGTTTTCTTACATTTCTTCACAATTTTCAATTCTGTTTTAAATTCCACGAGTGTGTGAATCCTCCCCATTGAACTGTAATATAGCTTTAAATCCCACGAGCAAGAACAACCCTCCGTTTCTAATTGTAATCTCGTTTTAAATCTCACAAGCGTGTGCAATCCTCCAATAGAAATGCAGGAATGTGCTGCCACTCAGTTTAAAGTATTCAGAATGAATCAATGATAGATTCAAGTCAGGAAGGAGGGACATTTCTTTGTATTTTTTCACATGGAAAGGGATGAAGTCAATGTGAATTGAGTAACCATGTCCAGTGTTTTTCCGGTGTTTATTGGGTATACACTGATTTCATTGTTTTGTATCAGGGCTGTTTTATCTGTGTTTATCGATTAAAAACGGAAATCAGAAGCTCTAAATATCCATTAAAGAGAAAGCTGCTTCAGTTTCCTAGGTGCTTAACAAAACAAACATGTAACACATGCTAGATCAGCCATCATTCACTGTTACTAGTATGAAACAGTACCATCTAGTGGACAGCTACTGTGGGTCAAGTGTCATTTTGTATTGCTGGCAGCTGTGCACTAGATGGTGTTGTATCTTACTACTATACAAACATGTTGTCTGATCTAGCCTGTGCTACAGATGTCTATGGCGTGCAACTAGAACTGAAGACAAAATATATTTGACTCAGAATTATTGCACACATTGTAAAGAGGTAAGGGGACAAGAAAACATAAAATATATTTGAAATAAAATGATTCTGTCAGTTTCAATAGCATACTTAAACAGGCCTGTGTTGGGTGTGACAGGATATCACTCAATGCCCCATCAGAAATGTCTCTGTGTCACTGTGTTTCTACACAGAAGCAGCTGGGAGAGACACAGACAGAAATACAACAGAGAATCCAGGAGAGACTGAAAGAAGTGGAGGAGCTGAAACAGGCTGTGGAGTCACTGAAAGTGCGTATTATTATTATTATTATTATTATTATTAACAGATGGACTGGAACACATCTACAGAAGTTTACTGTCTATGCCTGATGTGTTTTTGATATCAATTCTAACCATGTCTCCTCTACTGTGTTCTTTCACTCAGAGATCTGCATGCATAGAAATAAAGGAAAGTGAGAAGATCTTTACTGAGCTGATCCGATCCATTGAGAAGATCCACACTGAGGTTATTGAGCTGATTGGAGCTAACGAGAAGGCTGCAGTGAATCAGGCTGAAGGACGCATGAAGAAACTGGAGCAGGAGATTGTTGAGCTAAGGAGGAGAAACACTGAGCTGAAACAGCTTTCAAAGACAGAGGATCACATCCATTTTCTACAGGTAACATCACTGCTTGTTAGAAAATCTAACTGGGACGGTTTCAGACAGACCTCTCCAATTGAATGAATCCTTGCTTTTCCCCAGGAATGTTTTGGACCCCATTCTGTTTCACTGAAAACTCCTTTTCTCCACTTTCCTTTTGTAGAATTTCCAGTCTCTCTGTGCCCCTCCTGAAGCTGGAGACTTACCCAGCGTTACTGTCAATACAGAAATCTCTTTTGTGGCTGTGAGGAAAGCTGTATCTGAACTTAAAGACCATATTGAGGACTTCTGCAAGGTGGAATTAGTCAAAATAACCAAAAACAGGTTGGTGTGAAATAGATTCCTTTGGTAGAGATTTCTCAAATAGACCATGGCTTGAGGAGGGGCAGGACTTGCAAGACATTAATAAAGACCTCTTGCAGATTGTTGGCTATATGAATATTGCAGCAGGGAGGAGGGAGCATGAAGGAGGGAGGAGACAGCAGGGAGGGGGGAGGCAGCAGGTAGAGGAGCAGGAGGAGGAGGGAAGGAGGCAGAAGGGAAGAATCAGCAGGGAGGATGTTAAATGGAAGAGGGAGCAGGGAGCAGGAAGGAGAGAGCATGGACGAAGGCGCAGGGAGGAGGAAGCATGGAGGAGGGAGCAGGGAAGGAGGAGGGAGCAGGGAGGAGGGAGCATGGATGGGGGAGGAGGCAACAGGGGGGAGAAAACATGGAAGGAGGGAGCAGGGAATACAGAGCAGGGACTGATGAAACAGGGAGGAGGGAGCAGGGAGGAGGGAGTGATGTGAGGATGGAGCAGACAATGACTGTTGTATGTTTGATGCACAAGGGTGTCCTAATATGGACACCATACTGTTGGGTAAAGATATGTGATGGAGAGGAAGGAACACAAGACTCCAGTGCAGTGGCAGACGTGTTCACATTGACTTTGGCTGCTGCACCGATACAGAAGGAATACATATTCATTGTAACATTGAACATCTTGAAGTACAGATTTTTACATCCCAAAATGCAGTGAATAAGCCTTGTTTCTTTTCAGATTGCTGTTTGGAGTCTTGTGTTTGTGTATTAATCCACGTTCTATTTCTCTCTTTTTTTCTGCCCAGTTAATGAAGTTGCAGTTTACAGTCTGCAGGCTCCAGAGCCAAGGAACAGAGCTGAGTTTTTAAAATGTAAGTCTGTTTTCACTGAAACATTTGATTGAAAGGTGTGTCACTCCATTGTGAGAAGAGCTAACACTACAGAACAGGGAGGGGTGGAGCTTGAGGGCAGCAATTATTATTATTTATTAGTAATTGTGAAGCCATTAATCTACACTCCTCTCCAACAAGTATTGGTTCAGATGAATACATGCAGAATGACTGGGGGAGGGGCATTTGTTGCCTGTTTTTCCACTCAGACCTTTCTCTAACTAAATATCTTGGTGTCCCTGAATAGATAATCATCCCATCTTTTAATACATGTACAATGCATGTGAAACCAGTTGTGGGGTTAAATGAACAGCTATCCCTCCCAGTCATCCTGTGCTGGTAGTAAATGTATATTGCAGTATCACTGCACTTGTGGGATGGATTGCTCATTGAAATATTAGACAGATATTTGAAGAGTGGACGATATTCTATTGAAGATATTTAGTAAGCAAGGGGTCTGAGTGGGTAAAATGGCAACACATACCCTGTAGGAACATTAAGTGAACTGTAATTGTATGCAGAGCTGCATTTGATTGGTTCCAATTGAAGAAGTTTGATAAGATCGAGGAATTATAATGAACAAAACAATCAAACAGCAAGAGGGTTTAAAGGGTTCATAAGGTCCTTTGTATTTTATTGTGTTGCATGTTCCCATGTTGCTACAGCTGTTTACGTGAGGTGTGTGTATATTGTTTTAATTATTTTTATTTTTTTTTTTACATTTTGACCACTTTTTTTATCCTTATAGATGGCTTCATGTAACTGCATGGGCCTCTCAGAATTCCCATTTCCCATCATCCTCCTGCTCACATATGTAATTGAGATGGAATTACCAGTGAACAAGAGGATGATGGGAAATGTAGTTCTGAGGGGTCCATGCCGGTCCACGGGAAGCCATCTTGAGGCAGGGAATGCATTTTAAAAGTTTAAAAAAAGTGGTCAAAATGTATTAAAAAAAATAATTAAAACAATACACACACCTTCCATAAACAGGATGTGAGGATGCAGCAGACAATGACTGTTGATTTTCTCAGTGATTTGACTTTTCTAACCGTCTCTCCTCTACCCGTCCTCTTCTCTTCAATCAGATTCCTGTCAGCTCACACTGGACCCCAACACAGCGCATGAAGAGCTCTGTCTGTCTGAAGGGAACAGAAAGGTGACACGGAGGAGAGAGACCCAGAGATATTCTCGTCACCGAGAGAGATTTGATTGCTATCCCCAAGTGCTTTTCAGAGAGGGTTTGTCTGGGACTCGCTGTTACGGGGAGATTGAGTGGAGTGGGGAAAGGGCTGCTATAGGAGTCACATATAAAGGAATCCGCAGGAAAGGAGGGGATGGTTCCTGTCGCCTTGGATTCAATGACAAGTCCTGGAGTTTGTTCTGCTCTGGTTCCAGTTTCTCTGCCTGGCACAATAACAATCAAACTGCAATAACTGCCCCCCGCTCCCCCAGAATAGGAGTGTATCTGGACTTTAATGCCGGCACGCTGTCCTTTTATGGTGTCTCTGACACAATGACCCTCCTGCACAGATTCCAAACCACATTCACTGAGCCGCTCTATCCTGGGTTTTGGCTTCATTGTTATGATTCCACTGTAACAATCTGCCAGCTGAACTAGACTGTTTTGTGTTGTAAGAAACCCTTTGTATTGAACTCCCTGTCTGTCCTCTCCACTCCTCGGGTGAAGGGAATGTTCAATCTGACACAACTTTGGTTGAAAGTTAGGGGGTAAAACGGTGCCACCTGCAGAGCGAAACGAGGTGAATTATTTGTTTTTAGCAACGAATGGATTTCATACGAAATAACTGTATTTAATTTCTTTTTTAAGAATTGTTGTTTTATATATATTTTAAAAATGGCATCCAATAGTCAGTACTGTAACAGTTTTTAAAAAAGTTTGTTTTATTGTGTGTGTGTTTTTGTTCTTTGATTTCCATAAAATGTTTGTTCTGTTTACTTTTTTCAGATTTTAGCAATGTGATTTAATAAAAGTAATTTGATTAACTGTGACTTTTTCTTATTTATTTATTAAAGCATAGGGAAGTATTGTAAAGCACTGAGGTTTGGAAAAGCATAGGGAAGCATTGTAAAGCACAGAGAGGTGTGGTAAAACATAGGGAAGCATTGTAAAGCACAGAGAGGTCTGGTAAAGCATAGGGAAGCATTGTAAAGCACAGAGAGGTGTGGTAAAGCATAGGGAAGCATTGTAAAGCACAGAGATATGGTAATGCATAGGGAAGCATTGTAAAGCACACAGAGGTCTGTTAAAGCATAGGGAAGCATTGTAAAGTACAGAGAGTTCTGGTAAAGCATAGGGAAGCATTGTAAAGCACAGAGATATGGTAATGCATAGGGAAGCATTGGAAAACACACAGAGGTCTCTTAAAGCACAGAGAGGTCTGGTAAAGCATAGGGAAGCATTGTAAAGCAGAGAGGTCTGCTAAAGCATAGAGAAGCATTGTAAAGCACGGAGAGGTCTGGTAAAGCATAGGGAAGCATTGTACAACACAGAGAGGTCTGGTAAAGCATAGGGAAGCATTGTAAAGCAGAGAGAGGTCTGGTAAAGCATAGGGAAGCATTGTAAAGCACAGAGAGGTCTGGTAAAGCATAGGGAAGCATTGTAAAGCACAGAGACGTGTTGTAAAGCATAGGGAACCCTGGTAAAGCACAGAGAGGTGTGGTAAAGCACAGGGAAGCACAGAGAGGTCTGGTAAAGCATAGGGAAGCATTGTAAAGCACAGAGACATGTGGTAAAGCATAGGGAACCCTGGTAAAGCACAGAGAGGTCTGGTAAAGCATATTTAGGCATTGTAAAGCACAGAGAGGTCTGGTAAAAAAAATTGGGAAGCATTGTAAAGCACAGAGAGGTCTGTTAAAGCATAGGGAAGCATTGTAAAGCACAGAGAGGTCTGGTAAAGCACAGGGAAGCATTGTAAAGCACAAAGAGGTGTGGTAAAGCATAGGGAAGCATTGTAAAGCACAGAGTGGTCTGCCGCCGCACCGTGAAATCATCCCGACCGCTTCTTGTTATCACAGTTACTCAAATGCTGGGTTCGTTTTTGGAAACGTCTTTGTTGCTAATTGAGTGCCATGGGGGCATTGTATTTTAAACAATTTTGTATCAATTAAGAATTTGTTTCATTTTGAATTATTAATTTTGAACTTTAAATATACAGGTTAATACTAACAGTTATAACAGCACTCAATAGGAAAAAAAACTATGATCTTTTTATATGTTTTGTCCAGTTGTTCTGCTTGGATTTTGGTGTCTGACCAAATTTATATTCGAGCTTGAGTTTCTCGCACTGTTCTTGTCGTTGGGGTTACCCAATTTGCCCTGAAAAACTAAATAAGACTTTCTTTTTCTCCAAGTCACTGACGCAGTAACAAAATAACAGTATTGTGCAGAAAAGAAACAAGGACCAGGGGTCACAAATGGAGATTAGATAAAGGGGCATTCAGAACAGAAAATAGGAGGCACTTTTTTACACAGAGAATTGTGATGGTCTGGAACCAACTCCCCAGTAATGTTGTTGAAGCTGACACCCTGGGATCCTTCAAGAAGCTGCTTGATGAGATTCTGGGATCAATAAGCTACTAACAACCAAACGAGCAAGATGGGCTGAATGGGGCCTCCTCTCGTTTGGAAACTTTCTTACGTTCTTATCTATTTAACACAATAATAGTTTTACCAAATTAGAGTGGAATAGTTGTATGCTTGTGTCTTAGGAATTATCAGTTTACAAAAGCTCGCTTATTTTGAAGACTCCATGTTCAAAAGTATGCGGAAGCCCCTTTGGCAGTCAGCATACTCTGTCATCATAAGTCACATGACCGGAACCTGCGTGACGTCGAGTTATTTTGCTTAAACATCAATAATAATCGAACAACGAAGAAGAAGAAGCGAAAAGGACGGAAAATACAAAGAAAAAATGATGTAGCCTATCATTGTGATAAGCTGAAATACTGAAGTACCTTGACAAGATGTTTTGCCGGTACGCAGTTCTGGGCCGTACCGGCTGAGTTTCACCTCAGATTATTAGTATTATATTGATGTGTGTTGTTGTTATTATTATTATTATTATTATTATTATTATTATTATTATTATTATTATTATTATATTGATATAGTTTTATTAATGAATATCCTCAACAACACAAAGTATAAAATCGACTCAACAAGCTCCTCTTCACTGGCTTTGTTTCCATTAAGATATCGGTGAATAACGTCTTCAAAGCATTTGAAATTTGGTAAAGTAATGCGATAATCAACCTAAAACTGGGTTTCCATTCAAATCCATTTCTAGCGGACAAACTGGCCCCACGTGATGACGTTGTTGGCGGAGTTAGTTATTCGCATCGAAAACTGAAATTCCCATGCAGAAAAAAATGGCCTTTGACCGTTTCCAATCTTCAACCTGATTTTCCTTTACAAATGCATCGTTCCGCAGATGACGATATCACATCTAGCGAATAACCCCAGATTACTAAACAGCAGTCTACTGTCCATCACTTCCCACCAGTTTATTATTCACAAAAATGATTATTCTGAAGGTATTGTAGCGTGCACGGGGAAGGCTTCAGTAGGGCTGGTAGGTGACGCCATCACACACAAAAACATAAGCCCGATATATATGGCGTGAAATAGCTATCAAAAATCCGTGAGCGCAGAAACGCAGTTTATAACTGTAAAACTAAGTCTGTAACTGTAAAATGGAAAAAAAAATACAATTACGGTTCTAATTTACACTTATGAAACTCAGTATAAGCTTGGAGCAGAGAGCACCGCGATATACTCACAGCAGAACAGCCTCCATTCACAAAACCTATAGCAACGCGATCATTAACGAGGGGAGCACAGAGCACCCCGATATACTCACAGCAGAACAGCCTCCATTCACAAAACCTATAGCAACGCGATCATTAACGAGGGGAGCACAGAGCACCCCGATATACTCACAGCAGAACAGCCTCCATTCACAAAACCTATAGCAACGCGATCATTAACGGGGGGGGGAGCACAGAGCACCCCGATATACTCACAGCAGAACAGCCTCCATTCACAAAACCTATAGCAACGCGATCATTAACGAGGGGAACACAGAGCACCCCGATATACTCACAGCAGAACAGCCTCCATTCACAAAACCTATAGCAACGCGATCATTAACGAGGGGAGCACAGATTTGTAATTTCCAGTAAGATGTAATGTTTCTATATTCCAATCTGTGCCAAACGTCACTTTTAAAACCCGTGTATTATGAATGTAAAGCCTAGTCCGGGTCTGTCCCGCGACACATCCGTTTCATTTGCACTGTAATGCGGACTCACAGGAACACAATATTTCTACCTGTGCTGAGTGGGAGCTGCAGAGGGACTGTGTTTTACGGAACTTTAGTTAAACTGCAATAAACTCTCTGTGTCCTCACCTAGGACTGTATAAAGCAGGATAGGACAGTCAATCCCGTGATGCAGTTCGGTATTCAATTACAGGCGCCATTTCTGGAGCCCACTCAGTACTGAATACATTGCGGCGATGCTGTGCTGCAGCGCCAGGATATACCGGTATTTTTTTAATAACAATACAAAATATCGTTAATATAAATTGCCTGTTATTTATGTGAATTAATGCTTGATTAGGTCAAGAAACATTTTGCCAGGCCGAGCGTGAATACGTTAAAAGCATTGCGAGCGCGCAGTGAAAGAGCTCTACGGGCTCCGGAAATGCGTCACTGTTTACTAACTCCGCCCCCTTGTGACGATAGGACTGACAGACACACATACACACACACACACACACACAGAAGTACACACACACAGGTACTGACACACACACACACAGATGTACTGACACACACACACACACACACATACAGAGGTACTGACACACACACACACAGGTACTGACACACACACAGAGGTACACACACACACACACATACACAGAGGTACTGACACACACACACACACATACACAGAGGTACTGACACACACAAACACACACACACACACACGCAGAGGTACTGACACACACAGATACACACACACAGACAGGTACTGACCCACAGACACACACACACATACAGGTACTGACACGCACACACACACACACACACATACACAGAGGTACTAACACACACATACACAGAGGTACACACACACACACACACACACACACACACACACACACACACACATACACAGAGGTACTGACACACACACACACACACACACACACAAAGGTACTGACACACACAGATACTTATACACACACAGACAGGTACTGACCCACAGACACGCATTACACATTACATAGGTACTGACACACACACACAGGTACTGACACACACACACACACACTGGTAATTTGCAATACTGTAAAACTTTATTTTTGCTTCATTTTAATTTTTATGAAGGAAATTGTCCTGGCTAGTTTTTAATTTATATCGTGTGCAATTTGAGAGTTGCCTTGCAGTTAATTCAATAATGCCCTTGATAACACTGTAAAGTAAAAATGCATTATTTTCTTAGAGGTGGATCGACAATTATAAAAAGAAGGTGAAGAGGGGAGAGCATTCCAGTGAACCCAGAGTTAAACTTGAAAAAGGGCTAAGAGAGGCATCGATGTGTTCGACAGTGAGAACTTATCAAAACAAGGTCCGCACAGGGTTTTATTCCTTACAGAACACATTTTTAATGTATTAAAGGCATTTAAAAGAAAAAAGCAAAATACAAAACACAGATGATGTGACTGGATATAATAAAATACAATATTGTGCTCTTTACAGAGGGCAACACTAACAAAGAGAAGGTGCAGGCTTTACACAGGACCTGGAGGAGCAGCACAGCCGAGGAACAGGGAGCGGTGCTCTGAAACGACGAGGAAAATGACCCTCCACAGCGACCTGCAGACCACAGTCCTGATCAAAAAAAAGATCCTCTACAAGGACACCTTAAAGAATATTGCACAACAGGTCATCTGTGTGGTCAGCTTATACAAGAGATGGGCAACTCTAGTCCTCAAATTTGCAGCTTCGTTCATGTTCTGCCTCAGTTATCAAGCTCAGAAATGCTTGTTGTCTTTTTGTACTTATGTTTTCTACCAGTTGCTAATCAGAAAATAAAACAAAGATTCCAACCCTCAAAGACTGAAAGAGCCAGTTCTTTATTTGCACCAAACAAACAATCGAAAACTCAGAATTAAAACAAATGTTACTGTCACACTCTGATGAGATGTTCTATCTTAAATAGGTGTCAATCCTACAAGAATTAGAAGCAAGGGGGGTCATAGTTCTCGCTGTAGACTGCAGCAATAAATGATCATGATTTGGGACAGACAAGTGCCTGGACTGGCTGAACGAGCAAATGGAGCTGCAGTGTTGCTTCCTTTCCACCTGCATAGGTCAGGCTTGTCTCTCATCTACAAATTCAGAATTGAAATATCTCTTAACTTGTTTAAATGAATTGAAAAGTATGTTTTATAATAAACAGTGTGTGTTCTCATACTCACAAGCATTATATTGAAGGTTAAAGGTATACTTGACATTTTTGAGAACATATGTAAACACCACTTACAAATCAGTTTCCTCATTTGAGTTAAGATTTTTTTTTTTTAAATTAAATTAAATTAATATTATTTTATACGTTTAATTTACTTTTAAAACTATATACTATTGTTTTTATTTTCCTCAAATTGGCAAGTTCCCTCAAAACCGCTGATAATTCCAGACACATTCCGAAATCGGACTAGAGAAGCCTGTTTTTAAATGATTCAAAATGAAGCTCCAGAAAGGGAAAATTGACAAAAACAGCCATGGATCTTAAAGGGTAAGAAAGGATGTTTTTAGTGTCACATGTCCTCATGTGTTGCTGCAGCTGCTAAAGTATGGTGAGTCTATTGTTTGTTTTTCTTTTTTTAATCTTGATCACTTTTTTAAATTGCATTCTGTTTCCAAGATGGCTTCACATGGGAGCGCACATGTGCCTGCTCAACTACATTTCCCATGATCCTCCTGCTCACATCGTAACAGGTAGATTTACCAATGACCAATAGGATGATGGGAAATGTAGTTCTGAAAATTGCATGATAAGACATCGTTGAGCTATCCTGGAAACAGCCTGGGAATACTGCAATTTAAAAGTGAAAATGGTCAAGATTTAAAAAATAATAATGAACACAACACACACACACTTTACTTAAGCTTGAAGAAGGGAACTATGAAAAAGACCTAGGAGTTTATGTTGACTCAGAAATGTCTTCATCTAGACAATGTGGGGAAGCTATAAAAAGGCTAACAAGATGCTTGGATATATTGTGAGAAGTGTTGAATTTAAATCAAGGGAAGTAATGTTAAAAACTCTACAATGCATTAGTAAGACCTCACCTAGAATATTGTGTTCAGTTCTGGTCACCTCGTTACAAAAAGGATATTGCTGCTCTAGAAAGAGTGCAAAGAAGAGCAACCAGAATTATCCCGGTTTAAAAGGCATGTCGTATGCAGACAGGCTAAAAAGAATTGAATCTATTCAGTCTTGAACAAAGAAGACTATCGCGGCGATCTGATTCAAACATTCAAAATCCTAAAAGGTATAGACAATGTCAACCCGGGGACTTCTTTGACTTGAAAAAAAAGAAAAAAAAGGACCAGGGGTCATAAATGGAGATTAGATAAAGGGGCATTCAGAACAGAAAATAGGAGGCACTTTTTTACAGAGAATTGTGAGGGTCTGGAACCAACTCCCAGTAATGTTGTTGAAGCTGACACCCTGGGATCCTTCAAGAAGCTGCTTGATGAGATTCTGGGATCAATAAGCTACTAACAACCAAACGAGCAAGATGGGCTGAATGGCCTCCTCTCGTTTGTAAACTTTCTTATGTTCTTATGTTCTAAGCAGTTGTTGCAACACATGGGAACATGTGACACACAAAAAAGTCCTTTAACCCTTTAACTCAAATGAGGAAATTGATTTGTAAGTAGTAATATTTACTTATTTCCCCAAACCTCCCAGGTATCCCCTTTAAGTTGAATTACACAATATTTTTTTTGCTGGTATAACTTGTAGGAAGTACTTTTTTAATCTTTAGCTGTGCAAATGGCATTTGAAGTATTGAAAAATAAATGTATATATTACCATATTTTCCTTTGTGAGAATGTAGGTGGAAAATTGTAAACTTTTAATAAGCTGATTATAATATATGCCAGCCAATCATACCCATTTTTATAATCCCTTATAACATATTCACAAGCACATAATACATCAAACTAAATGAATTTAATAAAGATGCTGTATATATTTTTTCATTTTTTTAGGAAATGAAGGGCCAATACTAAAAGAGAGAAGGGCAGCACATTCAACACAAAATACACAAGTTAGATATTTTATTTTCATTTGTACATTAAATTTAGTTTTGAATTAACTCACACACACACTGTAAGTGTATTAAAATGAATGTATTCATACAACATGGTACTGCAATTACACATTATATTTCATAAATCATTTGTAATATTATTACAAAAGCAAAAGAGAAAAAAAAGCTGACTCAATATCAAAATCGTTGTTTTCCTACCGTCAAACAGCGAAGGAATTTTTCGAATCATCATTTCACCGCTGAGATATCCCCCTTGGCAATGTGTCTAACATGCTTCAAAACTACTGCGATCGACTAGCTGTGCGTTTTGCTGCTCTGGTCTTACAACTATCTGATGACGGTAAAATCTCCCTGATCACGTTGTAGGGGAGGTCACAAGCTGTCCAATCATACCTTGACTTTGTTTGTAGCCCAATCCATTACAGAGTAATCGATGTGCGAAGTAAACAGAGCCACATCTATTACAAGCAAGCGCGCAGCATTACACACAACGGATCACGGTTTCTTAACATTTTCTGATCATTTTTCAATTTGTAAAATCGAACTAAATGTGGAGCAGTGTTCCAAAGCATCCCAAACGAAGTCGATTCAGTGTTTCTGAAGATTTGGAGGAGATGGATAGTAGTGAAAGTGACGGCGAAAGTGATCAACTTTCTGGGTTGGAGAGCGCTGATTCAATGTCTGAAGCAGCATTTGAAGATGGATTGGATCCTCTTCAGGATTTGTAAGTATAATGGATCCACACTACATTTTATTATATTATTATTATTATTATTATTATTATTATTATGATGATGCATAATTTTCAATATGCATTTTTTTACTGTAAGTATGTTATTAGAAAATGCAACCATTTGACTCTCAAGGGACACATAGAAATAACGTTTTTTTTTAACAATTTTTTTAGCAACACCATGTCTCATCTGTGCTGTGCTGCTCTATACAGTCTCTGATCTGTACATGCAATAAAAGATGTAAGAAATAATAGTTGCTTCCTGAGCGTCTTTATTATTTTCTCATTGATGTTCACTGATTTATTGCATGGGAGTGTTTAGCAAACTTTGTTTTTTTATAATGCCATGATTACAAGGAGTGATGTTACTCATCTAGAGACAGTGTAGGTTTTCTTAGCCTTTCAAGATAAGCTGTCTGCCCGCCCCAACAATCACTCACTCAGTTCCATTGTTTGCCAATCAAAGTAAAGATGAAAGGAACTGAGGTGTTTTTAGTCTGGCAGCTTGATTTGAGAGCAGCCAAGTTCTCTGCAATCTCATTATTATTAGTATTATTATTGTAGACATTTAGCAGACACCTTTATCCAGTAATCAATGTTCACCTCTCAGCAGGGCAAATACTGTGCTTGAATCTGTTGCTCATTGATATTGATAATGGAAATGTTATTCTAATTTTCAATTCATTTCACTTTTTATTTTCAGTGAGGACACTGAAGAAAACCCTCCCCTCTCAACAAGTGAGAGTTTTGATGTTTCTCAGCAGAAAAGGAGACGATCCATTCCCACCCCTCTCCCTTATATCACCTCAAGCATGCCTGCAAGACCAGTTGAGAGTAGGCAGGCAAGCACTCCCACCCCCACCCCCACCCCCACAACCTCAGACCCTGAGGAGAGGTGGAAATTTGTAACTGAGGACGACGTCGAACCTGTGCAGCACCGCTTCTGTCCTGCACGAGCACCTGGAGCACAACTGGATGCTTCAAAAAGTATTCCCGCTGAACCTCTTCCAGCTTTTGCTTCAGCATGAACGTCGTTCAATCTTTGTGTACAAACACAAATAAAAAATGGAAAAAAAAGCAGCAGGCCCAGGGAAAAAATACCAGTGGGATCCAGTTTCAATCAAGGAGCTCTACCAGTTTTTAGGAATCCTAATTTTTTCATGGGGCTACTGACAACTCACACCGTGAGGGATTACTGGAGTCCACGAGGCCTTATGGAATCCCATTCTGTCACACTGTGATGTCCAGGAAGAGATATGAAGCCATCGCTTGACTCTGCACATAAGTGACCCAGAGGAAGATAAAGAGAATGATCAGAAGAAGGAACTCCACAACACGATCGCCTCTTCCGTCTCAGACCCCTCTTGGATTCCCTCTCCTGTCTTGCAAGGCATACTACCCACCCCGACAGAACCTTTCAATTGATGAAGGCATGGTGGCCTCCAAAGCCAGGATGGGGTTCAAACAGTACATGAAAGCAAAGCCGATAAAATGGGGCTTCAAGCTGTTCGTGCTGGCTGATGCCCACAACGGTACACATGTGATTTCAACATCTACAGGAAAATCCAAATCAGATTCTCTGGAAAGGACTGAGTTATGACTCGTTATGTATGTTGACAATTTCTACCAAGCACAACACTGTTTGGGACCTTTACAAGCTCAAATTTGGAGCATGTTGGGACCATTAGAAAACTCTTCAGGGCTTCCCACAGACAAAAAGCGCCCTCCTAAAAAGCTGATAGGGGACAGTCGCTGGATGCAGTGACAAACTGCTGTACACCAAGTGGATGGATCACATTGAAGGCGATGTGCAGTTCCATTCATAAAAGTGTACACAGGAGACAAAGTCCAGAGACGGGTAAGGAATGAAGATGGGACTTGGGGAATGCGGAATGTTCCTGTTCCTACTCCTGTAAAGGCCTACAATCAGCACATGGGGAGGAGTGGATTTGTCAGATGCCCTTATAAAGTACTACAACATGGCACAGAAAACACAAAGTGGTACAAAGAAATTTTTTATCATTTCATTGACATTGCTGTTGTCAACAGTTTTTGCTCCATAAGGAATTGGCACAGGCTCAAACTACAAAGGCACTTTCACAGAAAACGTTTAGAGAGGAGCTATGCAAGCAGCTGGTGGACATCCGGGCTTGGGAGCAGGAGGGCCAGTGTGAGTACAGGTAAACTCTGTGTCCCTGTAGCCATTACAGAGGGCAAGGAACTTCGACCCCTCCATGAAGACCTCCTTCGAGGCGTAGACACTGTGCTTTGTGCAATGAAGGGAAACTCAGGAACAAAACGCCCTGGAAATGCGAAGCCTGTGATGTGCCATTATGTGTCATTGTGGACAGAAACTGCTTCAAGAAATGGCACATGCGTTAGGAAAAAAAAGACTTTTATAGCAACTTAGGGATGTAATAATTATTTGTTCATTTTGTACAGTTCATGTTTGTTTTTTCAGGTTTTAGCACTTTGTGGATGTAAGTAGTTCATTTGTTCATTTTTTACTTGCACAGTTCGTGGTGTTATTAGGTTTTGTTCAGTTGTATTCATTGTTTGAAAAAGAAAATATTTGATTTGAAGTAAACACTTTTTTTGAAAAAAAAAAATCCTTCGTTATTTTGCTTCTGACATTTACATACTCAAGTGAGTAACAAAATACAGAATCAAGTACTGAAAATTCCAGAGCTTCAGAAAAAAGTCTCAGTAGCAACATTCTCCTGCACAAAACAGACAGTTATGTGAGAGCAATGTGCCCTGACAGTTGTGGCATATGGATTGAGAGGGATTTGTCATGAATACTCATCATGGATACATTTGGGCACCACAAAGCTCTCCAAAAGGCCACCTTTTGAATGAAATATTGGACAAAAAAAAAGAGGATTACAAAATCTAATTCATGTGGGCAATGGATAGCATGTGAGGTGCCAGAAGTTCATCCCTTTAGAACTTGCTCAAAAGAAACTAGTGTATCACTGGACATAAAGATTTACACAATGTTCATTTTTTTGGAGAGGTTTGGAGAGGTTTGTAAAACTCTGTAGAATTTGATCCCTTTGTTCAAACAGTTCCAAATTTGCAGTATAGTAGACAAGTTGGTGAAGCACTGGAAAAAAAATCTGTCTCTTTCATATGCTCCAAGTTGAAAAAAAAAATGACTATAGAACATAAAAAAAAAGGTTTGTTGTTTTTTTGTATGTTTTTTCTGGATATCTCCTTCCAGTGTGGTACTGAGTAAGACTTTTATAACACCTGAGGTTTTAGTCCTGATGCCCAAGGGGTTACCTTGAATTCAAGGCCTGAACCATGCCTGTGCTGTCTATAGTTTAGAAGATATTGTGATTTATTGAAGGGCACAGCCCCCCAGGCGGAAATTGCCTGTGAGGGGCTGGGGATTTAACAAGTTAAATGCAGATTCAGTGCAGACTCTGACCAGTTTAACCAATGATCTTTTAAGAATGAGCTCTGTGAACGCACGCATTGGATAAATCGGTCAGAGTCTGCACAGAATCTGCTCTGAATGATCCCTGTGAACGGCGCACAAAATCTTCTATCAGCCGCACACACGCCCGTTGCACAGCTGTGAAAACATTTTGTAAACTAGTCTCAAGTATGCTACCCCCGTTTGTAGTTATTTTTTTTGACTTACTGAAATACCGGGCTGCATTAGAAATGCATCTGGCGTCTTTCAATATGGAGAAAGCTGAATTAACGTCATTGTGTTTAAATGCATTAATCAACCTCCACAAAACTATGTTATTAATGAGGAAATAAATGATTGACACAACATTATATGTTGTTGATGACATTAAGATCATAATCCCATCATGATGAGATATATTATATATTTTTTTATGTGAAAGCATATAGAAAACTGTATATTTTGTGATTTTCCTGTATTTTAAACACAATATTAATAAAAAATACAGTCACAAAACACAAATTACAAAAATACAATCACAACTCTAAGTAAGCCCTGGGTAAGGGCGTCTGCTAGAAATAAATAATATGAGCTCCCAGTGTCCCAATGAGGAAATCCCCAGCCAGATCCTTAAAAGCACACCACACCTCGAGCTACCCAACAAACTTTACATGGGTGCTTCAAATGTAGCAGCACTTGTAACTTTGGCAGAAAGCGACATAATAAGAAGAAGGGAGTTCCCATCACGAGACCAGTATGTTTGTGTTACCATGTAGACATAACAATACCAAGTCTAATATTGACCAGACTGCACCCAGCTCCCTCAGACCTCATCTCCTCCCTACCCCCCTCGACCTCTCCGCTCCTCCTGCACTAAAAAGACTGGCTCTACCTCGCTGCGCCTCCCTGCCTCCAGAGCCTCCTTCTCCACCCTCTCTCCTTGGTGGTGCGACCTTCCCACAGATGTCAGGACTGCCAATCCGACCACATTCGGCTCCTCCTCAAGACTCACCTCTTCAGACAGCACCTATAGAACTCCTCTGTTTTTTCCCTCTGATCACTTTATCACCTTCCTTAATGCGATTTACTTGCTCTTATCACCTATTTTACTGCATTTAATCCTGTACTTTAGAGTACTGTAATCTGTCAAGTGTTATTTAATCTGTAGTATTTTGTATTTAATTATATCCTGATGTAACTATCACTGACACTGTTATCTGCTCTGATATTGAATCGTATTTTGTCACTTGTACTTGCTTGAACCAAAGTCATTGTATTTATCTTGCTCTTAATTATATTAATACTTGTACTGTGATTCTTGAAATGTATTTTTTTTGTTTATGACTGTAAGTCGTCCTGGATAAGGGTCTGCTAAGAAATAAATAATAATAATAATAATATTATTTTGCAGTGAATGCAGGGAGAGGGGCTGCCTGTGAACAGAGACTTGCATGTTTCAAACATCCATTTGAAGCCCCCCAGGTTTGTTATTATTATTAGTTAGTCCTGCTATCAAATTGTTTCCAGGACAACAGTTTACACGCTTAAAATATTTTGATTTATTAGTGACGTAATAAACAGGACAGAGGGTCATATTTGCTAATCCATATCGACCAGATGCTGAAATCCATTGAGAATAATGACCACACACCTTTTCAGCATTTTTGGAGGGTTATTAATTTATCATCTTAGGTCTAACAGAATGGAAGTTGGTACAGACTACCCTTGTGTACAGTAGATTGTGCATACCGAATCTCTGACCTGTAGCTTCAATGGTTTGGCTGTAGGACCCTCCCATAGAACCTGGAAAAACCTTATGAAATACTACTCGTTTCTACCTTCTTTACCCTAATTCAGCAACCCTTGGCATGAAACACCATTCAAAGTGTTCTGACATCAGAATGATGCTCTGAATACGTGCCAGAATATCAGAAAGATCAATACTGTAATACAAATGTTATCCCAAAAAAAAAATTGGAAAATACAGACTACTTTGTTGGGCTTCAAAACACTATCTATGTATGGTTGCTGAGAGGGGTTCTGGACGGGTCTAGAAAGCTCAGCAAAGAACCTCTTTTATCTGGATGTCAGATTCCAAATATAGTCTAATAAGGGTCTGCAAATTCTGGTTCTCTTGCAGCCCCTTTGAGTTTGGGGTTTTCTCAATTTTGACAATCTGTGAGGTATTTTCAATGAAATGTGCGTATTAGAAGATTTACAATCTAAAGTGTTTAGTACCCACTAGTGAGCAGGCACTAAGTTGGCGGAGGAAAATAAGCCGTTGACCAACAGCTTCCAGTTGTCCTGGGAGGATTGGTTTTAACACCTTTTCTTGGTGGTTGCTCTCCTGGGTGGAGGAATGTTGTCTTTTGTGTGTAATGTTTTGATGGAACTGGTGGCAGTTTATTGGTCATGTTACGCTTGTCTTCCAATGTTGAGCCAAACAATGCAGCACCTGGTCATGGTGCCAAGTAAACAGTCCTGGCTAAGAGTCACTCATCCTGTCAAAATGTGCCTTAATGTTACA
>CM072692.1:5305360-5346521 GCA_036884735.1 Huso huso
TTCATCCCTCCTTGTCTAAGATATGGCGCCTCGGAGCCCCAGAATGGATACGGACCGCGCTAGTCAGCCGATGCCTCCACCAGTTCCCAGGAGAAGTAGAGTGGGGCGATGCTGTCTCAAGGGCGCATCTGATGAACCAGCTTTGAAGACCTGAGAGCCTGAGGCATCCCAGCACTCTGGGGCGACCCTGAAGTGCTGGATATGACCTATCTGGTCAGTGGTGGAAGGCAGCCGTCATCTGAAGTGAACTGGCCTGCATCAGAAACCCATACGTCGCTCTCTATTTGAATTACCCTTGGCTCCGCCCCTTCAATCAGGATACTCCAGGCATTCCCGGATTTTAATGAGGTGCAGTCCTGAGAGCACCGACCTCCCGCCCCTCGACTTCATAAAGCGGCCTTCACCATGCAGGTAATGGCTGGGCCAATTGTTTTCGCCAGTGGGCGCGCGCGTTCGCGCTGGTAAAAACGCCGACGCTGGGGCTGTGGGCCCATACTGCCCCTAACAGGCAGTGTGTAGGATTGAGGAGGCCCACCTAAAAAGGGTTATGCGGCTACAGAGGCAGTTAGACTGTCCAGCGTGGCCAGCCTCCTGACAGTCTACCAGGCGGCTGATTCGCGACCTGCCTGGGTCCCGCATCGGGCTCCAGAACCGAGCTGGGTGCAGTTGCGCTTTTGGTCAGGCTGGCTCAGCTAAATGCGCCGGGAAAGCACAGGGCAGGAGCATTGCTTCCCTACGTGGGGGCGAGGCAGCTATGGCTCACAGGCCAGGGTAACGGGAGCCTGATAAGGCCCGGCGTTGCTAGATGCTCCCTATATCCCGGGGCACACGTTTGCCCCAGCGGTGGAGGAGATGCTGCAGCAGCTCGTCAAGGCGCGTGAGGATGCAGCAGTTGGCTAAAGATGTGTGGCCAAGCAAGCCTTTCCAGCCAAAGCGTCGCAGGGCGCCAATGGCACAGGGCGCCGCCCGAGCAGCAGGCGCACCCACAGGGCAGTAAACCGCCCCTTCGGGGGTTGCAGCACGCAGCCAACCCGCGTTGCAAGACCACCGCAGCGCGGAGGGTGGCGCCCCCAGAGGAGGTGAACAGCCCGCCCTGCGTGTCTGGTCAAGGCCCCTCGTGGCCCGGCAGCCTAACAAGCAACCTGAGAAACCCCGCAGCCATTAACCACCCCTACACTGTTCCACAGCTCTGTTCTGGCAACAATGCACCAATGACATCTGGGTGCGAAAACTATACTCACGGTACACCCTTCAATTGGGTTAAACCCCCCCCTTCAGGGGAGTGGTGGTAACTGCAGTGAAGGACCGGTTCAGTCCTCAGCTCGTCAAACCAGAAATACAGGCATTGCTCAAGAAGCGTGCCATTCAGCCTTCAGTAGACCCTGCTCCCCGACCGACCAGGGGTTCTACTCCAAATCTTCCTTGTGCCAAAGAAGGATGAATGGCCCTATTCTAGACTCTCGTGTACTGGGCAAATACCTACGGGTGTTGTCGTTTCAAGATGCTACATTATTTTGACACATTGTCCAGTCACCATCGGCAGGGCGACTGGTTCCACCAGTAGACCTCACAGAATCGTGCTGGAACCCCATCTGTCCGGGTCCTGGGGAAGTACCCTCGTTCGGTGATTTCCAGAGCAGGGTCGGTTTTGTGTCACCATTCGCCTGTCTCCTGGCTCCGCCGAACCCTTTTCGCGAATTTTCATTTTTGTATTTTGGCCTGCGGGTTCAAGGCGTTCGACTGCTGGATTATCTGGACGACTGGCTGCGTCTGGCAGTGATCAAAGGCAGTTGGCTGGCACCACACAGTGATGGTTACAGACCATCTTCGGCTAGGTCTGAAGGTCAATCCAGACAAGAGCGCCTAGGTACCAACCAACAGACCGAGTTTTGGGTGCATCTGGACTCAGTGTCCATGGGCGACCCTGCTCGACACAAAGAGTTGCCTCATTAGGCGGTGTCTCCCTATTATTCAGGTTGAGAAACAGTCAGCATGGAGCTCTGTCAGCGCGTGCTGGGTTGATAACTGCGCCCTCGCAAGCCCTTCCTTTGGGCTTACTACACCAGAGACCTCTGCGGGCCTGGTTCAATGCCTTCGCGTTGCACCCGCGGAAGACAAGCACCACGGGCTGGGGTATCCCGAACCTGCTGGAAGCATTACGCTGGTGGAAAGTTCGAGTCGAACATCCGCCGGGGCGTGTAGGTCCCCCATCTTCCGAAGGAAGTTATCACAACCGGCGGCTTCCAACCGTTTGGGAGCAGTCTGGAGCGGGGACAGGGACCCGTGGGTGTGGTCAGGACCCTGGAGGTCAGCCCACATCAGCGGCTCAAGGCGCTCAGAGCAGTGGACCCCCTTCGGCACTTCTTGCCAGTGCTTCTAGACAAACTCGCGTGTTAGTGCGGGTCAGACAACACCTGAGTAGTGGCGTATATCAATCGCCAGGAAGGATTCGGTCCCCAGGTCTTCACGGGATGGTAGCAGCTGCTGCTCTGGGCTCAGCAGCGGTTAGCCTCTCTGCGTACAGTTCATCTGCCAGGCAGAGTCAACAGCGGATCTCCTGTCCAGAGGAGGTCCTCCTTGCGGGCTTGAATCGGCGTCCTTCACCCGGGTGGTAGAGCGATCAGGGAATGGTTCTGCTGGCGCAAAAGTCGATCTCTTAAACCCAGAAGAGACCCGCGACTGTCCCCTATGGTTCGGTGAAGAGTTCTCGATTGTTCTTGGGGGTGGATGCACACTGGCTCACGAATGGCCGCCAGGGGGCTCTGCATGCCTTTCCACCGATTCGATGCTCCCGCTTCTTGGAGAAGGTCGGGTAGAGCGGCGACAGTGATTCTGATCTTCGGTGGCCTCGAGAATATGGTTCCCGGTCTAGTGCAATTACTGCCGGTCAGCCGAGGGAACTCCTCTGCGAAAACGGACCTGTTGTCCCCAAGCTCAAGGAGAGCTTTGGCATCCGAACCCCAAACTCATGCAGTTATGGGTTTGGCCCCTGGCGGGGCGCCTGTCAGCCTTAGGGCTTTGGAGCTGCAGTTATAGCTCGACCATCCAGAGGCGCGAGCGCCCTCTACTAGGTGCAGTATGCGTATAAGTGGCAGTTGTTTCCAGAGTTGGTGTCTGGCTGAGAGCCACGACCCAGTCTCGTCCCATGGCAGTAATATTATTGCAGTTTCTACAGAAACTGCTGGATGAAGAAATCTCCTTCTACGCCCAAAGTGTATTTAGCCGCCATTTCGCTTGTCATATGCGCATTGATTGGTTTATCACCTGGTTGCCATTTTTTGGCATCTCAGTTTCTGAAAGGCAAAAGACGCTTGCGGCCTCCAAGAACGACCAGTTTGCGTCGTGGAGCCTTGATGTGGTGAGAAGCCCTTACCAAAGGCACCCGTTTGATCCTCTCCAGCGTGATATGAAGCTCATATCTATTAAGACTGCATTTTTGCTGGCTGTGGTATCAGCAAAAGGTGAGCGAGTTACATGCACTTTCAGTGCATCCTTCTTGTACTTCGTTTTGCAGGAGACGGTTCTAAGGTCTCCATCGCCCTAATCCGCCTTTTTACCAAAGGTTATATCCCCGTTCCCATGAACCAGTCAGTCGGTTGATGCGTTCCATCCTCCTCCTTTTTCTTCCCAGAGGAAGAGCGTTACATGCTCTGCCCCCGTGAGGGCGTTGAGGTGTTATATTGACCATTATTAAAGACTGTGAGGCAGACAGAACAGTTGTTCATATGCCATGGTTCTAGATCTTTGGGTCAGCCGCTGTCTAAACAGCCTTTCCCACTGGATAGTGGATGCTATTAAATTAGCGTATGAATCTGCAGGCCTTCCACCACCAGGGCAGTTGCGCGCATTCTACCAGGGGTATGGCGACATCCTGGGCCCCTTTCGAGGGGTGCGGTGTCTGATATTTCCGCGCTGGCAGCCAGTTGGGCTACGCCGCGCCACTTTCATGAGGTTTTACAGGCTAAATGTGTTGGAATCCTCTGTCTCCGTCATTTGGAGCAGATTTGTGTTGCACTCGCCTCTCAGGTTGCGGGCCCAGAGTAGGTGACAATATGGTGACTATTCCACCTTGGGACAGGTGTCATTCGCGAGCATAGACGCCGAGGCGCAGCTCGCATATGTGTAGATGTACTGCCTACGCAGGGTTGCAAGTTGCGGCGTAAGTCTGTCCCACTGCCGAGAATCCTCCCTCGCGACGGCTTGGGCACACTGTTCCCATACCTGGATGGTTATTTTCGACTTGAAAGGGGCGATGGGTTGCGGATGCAACCGGTTCGAAAGAGAAAATAACCATCAAACAACGTCGCTCTGGAGGCCTTCACGGCCTGAAGGGCAAAAGAGGAGTGACTCTCCGGCCACGTATAGTAAGCTCCCAAGGGGGCGGGCTTACGGCAGCTTTCGCCGAGGGCTCATCGGCAGCTTTGACATAAAGCTCAGCCAATCCCTACTGCCTGGCGGCAATGTCCCATACCTTGATGGTTATTTTCTTTCAGGGAACGAAGGTTTGCATCCGTTAACCTATCGCTTTTTTCCCATACAGTATAAGGAAGACGCGACCGCAAGTGCATTAACTGTTGCCCTTATAAGCAGCACAACACCTTGTCTTCGAGACTCAGACACAGTACTAGAGCACATAAGCGTCTCCGGCTTTCGCGGGTCAGCTGGCGTGGATGTCGCCTGGTGCGACACCGCCTTGGCGGCTTTGGTGTCATCAGCAGAGCGCCTGTGGTGTAGCGCTTGACGCCTAGTGCTTGGGCTCCAGTGCATAGCGCACCTGTACCGCCCTCGGCCTTCCGGTGCTGGGTGCCTCGGTGCGCGCCTCGGCCTTTCCGGTGCTGGTGCGCGCCTCGGCGGCGCCCGTGCTCGGTGCCTCGTTACGCGCACCTCGGCGCTCGGTGCTCGGTGCCTCGGTGCACGCACCGGTGCTCGGTGCCTGCACGCGCCTTGGCCTTTCGGTGCCTCGGTGCACGCACCTCGGCCCTCGATTGCTGGTACGGTGCACGCGCCTCGGCGCTGGGTGCTGATTACGCACCCTCGGCCGGTGCCTGGTGCGCACCTTGGCGCTCGGTGCTACCGGTGGGTGCGCACCTCGGCCTTCAGTGCCGGTGCCGCCGGTACACGCACCTCTCGGCTCGGTGCTCGGTGCCGCACACCTGGCTTCGGCGCTTTCGAGCCTCAGTGCCGCAACGCCTCGGCGCTCGGTGCTCGGTGTGGTGCCGCACTGGCCCGGCTCGGTGCTCGGTGCCTCGATTACACGCACCTCGGCGCTTAGTGCTGCAGGTACAGCACCACCTCGGCAGCCCAGCTCGTGCCAGCTTCCAGTGCTTGGTGCCTGGCGCCTCGCGCACCTGGCCTGGCCGCTTGGTGCTCAGTGCTTGCCTTTCGGCGCTCCCTATTACTGGCCGCATTGTCTTGACGCCTGGCGTGCTGCCATGTCTTTTCTGGCTGTGTCACCTGTGTGAAGTTGCCGGCTAATGACCGCGCTGAGGGACTGCGTGTGTGTCCCGTCTGGGGCGGAGCATGCGGCATCTGCTTTGGCAGATAAAGCCACGTTATGCTATGTGCTTTCAGACGCGCACTCTGCGTCGTAGGGCGAGAGAGAGCAGTCGATCGCTCCCTTCATCTGGGTCGCCACACCCCTTTCCGCCCGCAGCCTTCTTTGGCTTCCCGCCATGGCGGTTGCCTTTTTCCAGGAGTTCGCCTTCCCAGGTTACCCTGGTCAACGATCTCTCCTGGCGTTAAGGCGAAGAGAGACCGGCTCCCACAGCCTTTCTGTAATGCGAGGCCTTCTCCTCGCGGCGAACGCCTGGCCAGATCTCGAAGATCCCGCTCTAGATCGCCCAAGGAGAGGCGTTCCCGATCTCCTCGTCACGACAGGTGAGGTGGTGTAACTGAGCTCACCAACAAGATGTCTCAGTTTATGGACCTTATGATGGGGCAGCAACGCTGCTCATGTCCTTGCCACAGCTCGGGCCGCAGAGGAGCCAGTCAGACCGGCTGTCAACCAGCCGATCATCCTACCACAACCCCTGTCCGCTCCAGTTGGCGCAGCAGGCGCGTAATGGGACGTGGATGCTATCTCTCGAGATGCATCAGAGGGGTGAAACCTCTCCAGAGAGGATAGTGTGGAGGCAGAGCTCACGTCCCACCACTCAGAGTCTGAGATGGAGGTAGGCGAGATGACTCTTTTATGGTCCCTAGTAGGCGGGCGACGCCACCTGGGCTTAGAATGGCCTGCCACTGAAGAACCTAGGCGCCTCTTTTGAGTCGCCTTGGCGGGCCAGCAGTCTAGGGACGCTTCGGCCTTCCCAGACTTTGTTAAGAAGGAGGTGCAGTCCACTTGGGACTCCAGCCTCCGCCCTGCAACCTCGCGTATAAGGCTGCCTTTTACCATGCAAGGTGCGAGTGAAGCGGGTCTGGCGTCATTTCGGCCAGTTGGCGCTATGTCAAGAGCGTTGAAGAAGTCACCAACACTCTCTGGGTTGGTGAAAGACCCCACCTGCCCTAACAAGCAGTGCAGGATCACTGAGGTGCACCTCAAGAGGGGCTATTCGGCTACAGAGGCAGTTAGGCTGTCCAATCTGGCCAGCCTCTCTGTTTATCAGGCTGCGCTAATAAAGGATCTCCCAGACTACCCTTCGGTGTCTCCTGAGAGCGGAGTTGGGGCTAGTTGCCCAGCTGCTGGTCAAGCTAGCCCAGCTAACGCCAAGGCCCAGGGCAGGAGCATCGCGCGTCTGGTGGTGGCCAGGACGACAGCTCTGGCTCGCGAAGGCAAGAGTCCAGGAGCATGACAAAGCTCCTTGTTGGATGCCCCAAATTACACCGGGCAACACATTTGCCCAGCAGTGGAAGAGATGCTGCAAAGCTCAGCTAAAGGCTAGAGAGGCATCACAGCAGTTGGCTATGATATGGCCGCGTAGGGCTTTCCAGGTCAACGCCCACAAGAACATCAGTGGCGAGAACACCACCGCAACACCAGCCGGGCCCAGGGGGTACTAAGACCTCCCGGCGGATACAGCAGCGTGGCCAAATCCCAAAGGGGGCGACGCCTTGCGCACAGGGTGGCGACCCAGAGGAGGCGGCAGACCAGCCCTGCGTGGCTGGCCAGGCCCCATTGTGAGCGCGGAAACCTAAAGCAGCCCTGAGAAAACCAGGCAGCCATTAACCCAACCCTATACTGTTCCACAGCTTCTGTTTTGGCAACAATGCACCAGCGATATCTGGGTGCGCAAAACTATACTCACCGGTACACCCTTCAGTTCGGTTAAAACCCCCTTCAGGGGGTGGTGGTAACTGTGGTGAAGGACGTGGTTCAGTCCTCAGCTGAATGTGGAAATACAGGCATTGCTCAGGAAGCGTGCCATTCAACCAGTAGACCCTGCTCTGACCGACCAGGGTTCTACTCCAAATACTTCCTTGTGCCAAAGAAGGACGGCGGGCTCGCCCTATTACGAGACCCGCGTGTACTGAACAAATACCCACGGGGTTGTTGCTCAGGATGCAGGATGCACAGGCACATTGTCCAGTCTGTCCGGCAGGGCGACTGGTTTACCTCATAGATCTGACAGATGCATACTTTCACGTTCCTATCTGTCCGGGTCACAGGAAGTATCTACGATTCGCATTCCAGAGTAGGGTCTACGAGTTTTCGTCCTGCCATTCGGCCTGTCTCTAGCTCCGAAACTTTTTGAAGTGTATGGACGCCATTTTAGCTCCTTTGCGGGGCTCAAAGGCGTCCGACTGCTGAACTATCTGGACGACTGGCCGTCCTGCTCATGGCGCCAGTCAAAGGAGCAGCTGGCACAGCACACAGTGATGGTTACAGACCATCTTCAGCGGCTAGGTCTGAAGGTCAATCCAGACAAGAGCCGCCTCGTGCCCAGCCAACAGACCGAGTTTTTGGGTCTGCATCTGGACTCAGTGTCCATGGAAGCGAATTTATCGACAAAGAGTTGCCTCATTAGAGCGGTGTCTCTCCCTATTCAGGTTGAGAGAAACAGTCAGCATGGAGCTCTGTCAGCGCATGCTGGGTTGATGCTGCCGCCTCGCAAGCCCTTCCTTTGGGCTTACTACACCAGAGAGACCTCTGCAGGCCTGGTTCAATGCCTTCGCGTTGCACCCGCGGAGAGACAAGCACCGCAGGTTGAGGGTATCCCGAACCTGCTGGGGAAACATTACGCTGGTGGAAAGTTCAGTCGAACATCCGCCAGGGCGTGCGCTGGGTCCCATCTTCCGAAGAAGTTATCACAACCGACGCCCAACCAAGGTTGGGAGCAGTCTGGGAACTTGGGACAGGGACGTGGGAGGTGGTCAGGACCTTGGAGGTCAGCCCCATCAACGCTCTGGAACTCAGAGCAGTGGACCTCGCCCGCCGGCACTTCTTGCCAGTGCTTCTAGACAAGCGTGTGTTAGTGCGGTCAGACAACACCACAGTAGTGGCGTATATCAATCGCCAGGGCGGATTGCGGTCCCCGGGTTCACCGGATGGTAACGGCTGTTGCTCTGGGCTCAACGGCGTTTAGCCTCTCTGGCGTGCAGCAGTTCATCTGCCGGGCAGAGTCAATTCGCATAGCCGGGATTTCCTGTCCAGAGGAGGTCCTCTTGCGGGCGAATGGCGTCTTCACCCTCGGGTGGTGGCGCATCTGGGAATGGTTACGCACAGCGCCAGTCGATCTCGCTTCGCGAGAGACCCGCCTGTCCCCTATGGTTCTCGGTGAGGACCTCGACAGCCCCCTGGGGTGGATGCACTGCTCACGAATGGCGCCAGGGCTCTGTATGCCTTTCCACCCGATTCGATGCTCCCGCCTTCTTGAGAAGGTCAGGGTAAGCGGCGACAGTGATTCTGATCGCTCCTCGGTGGCTTTTTCGGAGAATATGGTTCGAGTCTAGTGCAATTACTGCACGGTCGCCCGAGGAGCTCCTCTGCGGCCGGACCTGTTGTCCCAAGCTCAAGGAGAGCTTTGGCATCGAACCCCAAACTCATGCAGTTATGGGTTTGGCCCTGGGCGGGAGGCGCCCTGTCAGCCTGGGGCTTTGGGCTGCAGTTATATGACCATCCAGAGTGCGCGGCGCCCTCTACTAGTCACCCAGTATGCGTATAAGTGGCAGTTGTTTCAGAGTTGGTGTCTGGCTGAGAGCCACGACCCAGTCTCCTGTCCCATGGCAGTAATATTGCAGTTTCTACAGAAACTGCTGGATGAAATCTCCTTCTACACTTAAAGTGTATTTAGCAGCCATTTCGCTTGTCATATACGCCCGGTTTATCACCTGGTTGCCATTTTTGGCATCTCAGTTTCTGAAAGCGCCAAGGCATTGCGGCCTCCAAAACGACCAGTTTACCGTCGTGGAGCCTTGATGTGGTGCTAGAAGCCCTTACCAAGGCACCCGTTTGATCCTCTCCACAGCGTGGATATGAACTCATATCTATTAAGACTGCATTTTTGCTGGCTGTGGTATCAACAAAAGTTGGCGAAGTTACATGCACTTTCAGTGCATCCTTCTTCATACTCGTTTTGCAGGAGGCGGTTCTAAGGTCTCCATGCGCCCTAATCCGGCCTTTTACCAAAGGTTATATCCCGTTCCATGAACCAGTCAGTCGAGTTGATGGCGTTCCATCCTCCTCCTTTTTCTTCCCAGAGGAAGAGCGTTACACATGCTCTGCCCCGTGAGGGCGTTGAGGTGTTTATTGACCATTACAAAGACTGTGAGGCAGACAGAACAGTTGTTCATATGCCATGGTTCTAGATCTTTGGGTCAGCTGCTGTCTAAACAGCGCCTTTCCCACTGGATAGTGGATGCTATTAAATTAGCGTATGAATCTGCAGGCCTTCCACCACCAGGGCAGTTGAGCGCATTCTACCAGGGGGTATGGCGACATCCTGGGCCCTCTTTCGAGGGGTGCGGTGTGTCTGATATTTTGCGCGGCAGCCAGTTGGCTACGCATACTTTCATGAGGTTTTACAGGTTAAATGTACTGGATTCCTCTGCTCCACTGTTGGAGCATCTGTTTTACACTCTCACGCCTCAGGATGCGGACGATAGAGTGGTTGATAGCATGGTGTTGACTGTTCCACCTTTAAGACAGGTGTCATTCACGAGCATAGGCGGCTGAGGCGCGGCTCGCATATGCCTAGATGTACCGCCCACGCAGTTGCGTTTATGACGAAGTCTGTCCTACTGCGAGAATCCTCCCTCGCGACAGCTGGGGTACACTGTATCCCATGTTGATGGTTATTTCGACTTGAAAGGCGATAGGTTGCGGATGCAACCCCGGTTCCCTGAAAGAGAAAATAACCATCAAGCTGCGAGGTCGCTCTGGAGGCCTTCACGGCCTGAAGAGCAAAAGAGGAAGAAATCCATCCCGCGGTTAAAGTAAGCTCCCAGGGGCGGAACACACTGCAGCTGGCGTGGGGGCTCATCGGCAGCTTTGCTATAAAAAGCTCAGCCTACGGTGCTGCCTGGACGGCAATATCATGTTGATGGTTATTAAACAGCAACACATCCCTAATCCTCTCGGGGCGCTTGATAAAGAAACCCGTCCAGCCCTCCCTGATCAATCCAGAGAAACCAGCGTTTCCAACGCCGGAACCACCTCGGCAACAGCTCCGCATCCATCTGAGGACAGAGCTGCATTTCCATGAGGGAGTCACCGCCGAACATGGAGAAACCGGACACCCGAAAATCACCGGACCCACACCAACGGGCTTTGAAATACACTCTGATTCGGACTGAAGGAATCCACTTCACACAAAAGGGTTCACAGAAATGTGAGCAAACACAACCACCCTCAGAACAAACCGGTGAACACAGAAATGGAAAAATAGAAATGTGAAACGTCATTTTCGTGCGCTCCTAACAATTGCCACGGAAACCCTGACGACTGAAAACAAAACAAAACAAAACAGGAATGTCACTCTGCAGAGAAGAAGAATTCAGCTCCACAACACCTGAAAAACTCCAGGAAACGTTAGCTTATTATCAGAAGAGTTTTTTTTTTTTTAAAGGGTGATACCCATTCGTGCTTGAAAGGGAACGTGCTGTTTTAAGTTACAAGTTCAAAGTGTTCTCTTTGGTTGCAGTCTCCTATCACTCCTAGTACAGACCACAGCAATGCGGTTTTTCTCTGTACTGTCTCACAATGCAAACCTTATTTTAAACTGTGTTCACCTTATCAAAGTTGTTGCTATTTTAAATACAATTCTTTATGGAGTTCAGCATAGATTATAAAGATATTGCATGGGGCAGTGTGTGTGTGTGTGATAGGCAGAGTGTGTGTGTGTGCATGCATGTGTGTGTGATAGGCAGGGTGTGTGTGATAGGCAATGTGTGTGTGTGTGTATGTATGAGTGTGTGATAGGCAGTGTGTGTGAGAGTGTGTTTGTGTGATAGGCAGTGTGTGTGTGTGTGATAGGCAGTGTGTGTGTGTGTGATAGGCAGGGTGTGTGTGATAGGCAATGTGTGTGTGTGTGTATGAGTGTGTGATAGGCAGTGTGTGTATGTGTGTGTGATAGGCAGTGTGTGTGTGTGTGTGTGCTTGTGCGTGTGTGTGTGTGTGCTTGTGCGTGTGTGTGTGTTTGTGTGTGTGTGTGTGTGTGATACATGAGCATGTAATGCCTGGATACCCCCCTCGGTGTGCATTACATTCTCATATCACACACCACCCCATGCTGTATTCTATAGATATTGTACAGCTCCTTTCTGCCCTCCGTTTCTACATAAACTCTGAAATTAAAACGCATTCAGTTCAATTACATATTATTACTTAACACAGTAAATACACTATAAAACTACTAACATGTTTGCAAAAAATAACCTAGCTGCTTAGTACTGTGTGATGTGAAGTACTAATTAGCCAAGTTATTATCATCAAGTATCCTAAGTTAATGCTGCCATGTATTTCCCAGTGTGGGGGGAGTAAGCCTGTCATATCTGATCCTGTAAGATACAATCCACTCTATTAATACAGAGCCTGTCATATCTGATCCTGTAAGATACGATCCCCTCTATTAATACAGAGCCTGTCATATCTGATCCTGTAAGATACGATCCCCTCTATTAATACAGAGCCTGTCATATCTGATCCTGTAAGATACAATCCCCTCTATTAATACAGAGCCTGTCATATCTGATCTTGTAAGATACGATCCCCTCTATTAATACAGAGCCTGTCATATCTGATCCTGTAAGATACGATCCCCTCTATTAATACAGAGCCTGTCATATCTGATCCTGTAAGATTCGATCCCTTCTATTAATAGAGCCTGTCATATCTGATCCTGTAAAATACAATCCCCTCTATTAATACAGCAGAGCCTGTCATATCTGATCCTGTAAGATACGATCCCCTCTATTAATACAGAGCATGTCATATCTGATCCAGTAAGATATAATCCCCTCTATTAATACAGAGCCTGGACCTCTGGCGTGTCATTTACACAGGATGCTTCTACCAATTGAACAGTACTGATGGAAAGTGATCCATGCATATTTGATTACGTGTCTAAAACAGTAAACTCAGCTCTTAGCAAGACAATGGATTCCACTGCAGGTAAAAAGAAAACAGTGCATTTGAATTCAGTTTCACTTTACTGTCACGTAACTACCCAGTGTAACCATGTTAAATACAAGCAAGCAAGGGATTCATATCATTACTGTACTGTTAGAAAGATGAAACAGGATTTGTTGTCCCCTGCAAAGTCAGTTTGTGTTTGTGATAAGCTTTTCTTGTTGTTGTTTCTGTCTCTGGTTAACACGCACGTCTGATTACTTTGGCATAAGAATTGACTGAGAAAGCACAGGAAGTGCTTTTTGGAATTCCATTTTGTAAATTGCCAAATAATGTATTGATAATGCTGATAGGCGATGCAATCTGAAAAGACATAAGCCCGATAGATGCTTATGTCCTCATGTGTGATTCGTCACCACCAGCCCCGCCCTCCCATTGCACACTGCCCCTCTCCCTGCCAGCCCCGCTGCTGCCTTCCCCTGTGCACGCTACACTCTCCCCTGCCAGCCCCGCT
Source organism: Huso huso (assembly GCA_036884735.1). Lineage (NCBI taxonomy): Eukaryota > Metazoa > Chordata > Actinopteri > Acipenseriformes > Acipenseridae > Huso > Huso huso. Next base: position 5,318,380 of record CM072692.1, read on the forward strand.
GCTGCCTTCCCCTGTGCATGCTACACTCTCCCCTGCCAGCCCGCTGCTGCCTTCCCCGATGCATGCTACACTCTCCCCTACCAGCCCGCTAATACCTTCCCATTACCACCTTCACTCTCCCCCCAGCCCGCTAATACCTTCCCCTGTGCCGCCACTCTCCCCTGCCAGCCCCGCTGCTGCCTTCCCGTGCTGCTGCCCTCTCCCTGCCGGCCCGTTGCTGCCTTCCCCCGTGCGCTACCCACTCCTGCCAGCCCGCTGCTGCCTTCCCCGTGCCTTACTCTCTCCCCTGCCAGCCCACTGCTGCCTTCCCCATGCAGGCTACCTCCCCCGCCAGCCCAGTAATACCTTCCCCGATGCACACTACACTCTCCCCTGCCAGCCCGCTGCTGCCTTCCCAGTGCGCTACCTCCCCTGCCAGCCCTGCTGCTGAGGCTTCCCCTGTGCGCTACACTCTCTCCCCTGCCAGCCTGCTGCCTTCCCCGATGCCTCACGCTCTCCCCTGCCAGCCCCGCTGCTGCCTTCCCCGTGCGCTACACCCTCCTGCCAGCCGCTAATACTTCCCCGTGCCGCTACACTCTTCCCTGCCCCAGCCCCGCTGCCTGCCTTCCCCAGTGTGCCTTCGCTCTCCCCTGCCAGCCCCGCTGCTGCCTTCCCCGATGCCGCTACACCTCCCTGCCAGCCCGCTAATACCTTCCCCGATGCGCTACCTCTTCCCTGCCAGCCCCGCTGCTGTCTTCCCCCGTGCACGCTACTCTCTCCCCTGCCAGCCCCGCTGCTGCCTTCCCCCGTGCACTCTACACTCTCCCCTGCCAGCCCGGCTGCTGCCTTCCCCCGTGCAGCTACCCCTCCCTGCCAGCCCACGCTAATACCTTCCCCGTGCACGATACCTCTCCCCCCGGCCCGCTGCACTGTCTTCCCCCGTGCACTACCCTCTCCCCTGCCAGCCCCGCTGCTGCCTTTCCCCGTGCACGCTACACTCACCCCTGTCAGCCCCGAGCTATGCTTCAGAGCGGTATCGGCTCTATGCTTTAGTTTAAAATAATCTTTGAATCTTTGAATCCGTGGCTACAGAACAAACCTTCGGACACAGCCCTAAAAAAAGGTATAAGTCTCTAACTTGTCAATGATTACTATAGAGAAGGGTGATGATAGAAGATATTTGTGACATTTTAAAAAAGGAACTAACCACTGACCTGTGTCTTGTGCAGGTGGACTTGTTGTCTTGACTTTGCTGGTTGTGTCACTGCTCACAGAATACCCCAACTTCCCTTCCACTGTGTATCTAAATTCATACTCTGTGTTCGGTTGCAAGCCTGATACAGTGAGGGTCTCTGTTTTATCAGTGCTGGACTGAATTACCCATTCCTTCTGATTAATACACTTATACTCCAGATGGTATTTTAGTTTCTGATCAGCATCACTACTGGGAGGCACCACCTTCAGAGTCACACTGTCATGGGTGACATCACAGACCTCAGGGACGTCAGGTTTTGCTGGGATCTTGAAATGTATGTATTTCGATGATTCATTTTCATGCAGGAGAATGCAGGCTCCAGGAAACTCCTGGTCTTCCTTAGACACTATGAAGAACTTTGTTTTCTTATTCTTCCTGTTGATGTTCACTAACTCCTGGAATACATTCAAATACGTTCTTATCTTCAGTTTAGTTTCACTGCTCACCCATTGCTTGCTCTCTTGATCCAAATATTTACTAGGAGTTGAACTTTGAGTGTTTTTACTTGCTTGGGTTTTAAGGTAGTTTTTTAGATCTTCCAGATATGGTTCTGGCTCATGCAGTGAGGTGAATGTAAAGCAAACAATATTTTCAGTCTCATTGTTTAATTCTTCCTGGTCTAGCTCCTTCACAGAAGATACAGCATGTATGTCTCTTAAAATAGTAAGGCAGTGTCCCACTGCATTGATTTCTCTTTCTTTGCTGTTTAGCCAAGCATGTTGTGCTTTAAAGTTAAAAGGGGACTCTTCGTGATTGTTTAAAATCTCTCCGAGCGATTCTTCCTCTTGCACACCTCCACGGATGGAAGGCAGCACGGCGGACAGTTTGCTCATGAAATTCAGCTTGTACAGCGTGCCCCTTTGTTTCAGTTGTTGAATCTTCTCATTGACTTCAGGAAATGTTTGGGCAACAATGTCTTTTATCATGTCGTTGCTTTGCATTTCAATTGTATTAAATTGCTCTAAGACAGTTTGGGCAGATGTTACCAAGTAGTCACTTATGTTCCTTTCCAGCCTGGCAGCCCTGGAGTCCAGCTTGATTAACGGGTACAGCCAGACCTTCACAGGCACTGCCTTCTCTCCTTTGTCCCCGAGCAATTCTGGAAGAGTTGAGTAGGCTTTCACTGCATCTTGGTAAGTGGATGGGTTAGATTTGAGATGAAAATCTCCATGAAATGTACATTCAAATTTTTCAACTTCAGCTTTTTCTGTTTCCTTCAGGTCAATAGAGCCTTGACCTTCCACTGTAAATGTAGGTATTTTATTTATTGCAAGCTCCATCTCTCCATGGATTTCATGTTGCTTCTCCTCTGAGGATACCTGCCGGTCGAATATGAAATACGCCTGAGCTCCATACAGCACAGCGGTGACCACGTGAGTTGCTGTCTTGTCTTCAAACACGCTGGGATGAGACACTTTCTCTTTGGCCAGGTGATTCATGGTCAGATTCTCAAATCGTGTTGTTGTGTAGTACTGCAGAGTGACTCGGGATTGTCTTGTTGATTTCTTTGTATCCTTGAAGTACTTTGCAGCTCCACCCACTTTAACCAAATCCCCCAGGAGACTCGCCTTCAGGGAAGCGTCCACTTTCAAAGCAGAAGCCTTCTCTTCAATGGAGTCCGAGGTGCTCACACTGAACTCGGTTATCGGCTGGTTTTCTTTATTATGCTGCCTTTTAGTTCTTCTAGGTTCCACAAAGTAATTCCTGCCATGCAATCAAGATACACAACTTAATACATTCATCTCAAGGCAAAGTTTACTTCAGGCTTTAAATAACTTTTTCAAAACCACATTAATGTTCCAAAACTGAGCGCTGTGTGTGTGTGTGTGTGTGTGTGTGTGTGTGTGTGTGTGTGTGTGTGTGTGTGTGTGTGTGTGTGTGTGTGTGTGTGTGTGTGTGTGTTTGTGTGTGTGTGTGTGTGTATACTGAGCATCCAAAGAAACTTATCACTTCTATCTGTATAAAATTCACTAGATGTGATTGAGCAGATTAGAGCAGGTGCAGTGACTTTTTATTGTGCTGATTAACAATTGATATCACGAAGATGGTGCAGGTGTTGTGACTCTTGGTCTCCCAGTTTGTGTCCTGTCATTGACAGTGTGTGTCTGGTTATACCGTCTCGCCAGGTTTGAAATCGCTGGCTGTGATCACCCAAGATGGCAAGCCACAGCACGCTGCCCTAGTCCAGCCTCCAACATGCCGATCGCACGAAGGCGCTGCTCTCTCGACAGACGTGGCATATTATTTTTTTTTCTGTGATTGTCTTTTATTGCTTTTATTCAAGCTTGAAATTGAAAGCTGAAATCACGCCATATCCAGTGTCCAATCAACTGTCTCACTAATTAGGTGATTAAGTGCACATGCTTCAGTCATAGTCACTCAAGTGATTAAAAAGAAACCAAAAACATTTTGTAAATGTCCATCATTTATATACCATTTTTTATAATAGCGATAAGTTTCTTTTGATGCTTGATATATATATATATATATACACACACACACACACACACACACATACACATATATAGTGTAGCGTGCACGGGGGAAGGCAGCAGCAGGGCTGGTAGGTGATGTAATCACACACGAAGACTTAAGCCCGATATACGCTCCTTGCAAAGGAAATGGCTCTTTTGTACAGTGGTATCAGCACTATGCTTTAGTGTGAGAGGTCCCGGGTTCACGTTCGCCCTCCACCTGTGTGTGGATTCCCTCGCCCTGTGCAATGCTCCTGTCTGCGTTAGCCGAGGTTCGCTACAATATGTTACAGTAAGTCTGAATATTAGCAAATCTCAAATCTCGAAAATAAACAGAACGCTTTACTGCAGACATTTACTGGTAAATCTCAAAAATAACCAAGTGCTTTTACCAATAAAGCTTCATTAAATAGTAAGACTAACAGGTAAATGTGTGAAAAGCGATCTATTTCTTCATAATTCCAGACATTTACCACCTTACTTAGTAAATGTTGACAGTTTCCGGTAAAACGTAACATGCAAACTCTTCAGATGCAGAGTGGCTGATTACCCTGCGGAGGCTCTCTATTGAGTCTCTCCTGTTCCTGCGCCTCACACTGGTGTGCTGTCTCACTCGTGTGGGCTGAATAAGTGCAAGCAAGGGTCAGCAGTCACCTGGAATGAGGCGATCCTTCCGGCAGTCATACAGCATTCCCAGCTGGAAGGGTCGTCCGAGAGCTGCCATCTCCAGCGTCTCATCCCCTGTATTAGCCATGCTTTATCTGCAGAAGAGGCCCTACAAAACAAGTGTGACACATCTGATCAGTAGCTTCCATCTTCAAGTGTAGTGCAGTGTTGAGACAGTGAAATTACATTACAAGACTGCAGCTTTGAAAATTATAAATATACAGAATGGAAATCAATGTGCATTTTATTATGGATACATTATCATCATGGCCGTACCTAACTATGAGGACACCAAGGTCCTGTCATCAATGCTGATGCTCATGTACAAATTCTGGTAAAGTACAAAAGACTCTTTCGTTTTCTCTGTCGGTTTGCTGTGTAAAATGGATTTGGAGGTTGAATAGCAAATATCAAGCAGTCATATAAATACTGCAGCTAGAGCTTGAATCCTAAGCTTGACCTGGTAGAATGTAAGCTCTGGTTATGGCCCTGATTATCATGTATAGTTGGGGTTAAGTAGTCACTTTAATGTTAAAACCCATTTTTTGTATTTTAATAACTTTGACCCCGTTCGATGGATTTGCTCACAATATTGTATATGTGGTCTCGTGGGTTCGGTCTCTCGACGTGACCCATTTCGTTCTGCTTGGATTCAGAGATCTGGATCGTGAAAAAAAAAGTTCTAGTTGTTTTTCATTTGTCACTCACCAACGCCCAAACGGCTTGTAATTTTGGTCTGAAATTTTCATTCTACAGAAGGGCAGCACAGCTCTTCAAATTAGATGTGACCCGCAGGAGACGATGCGCATAGAACACAGACCAGAACAACCGCAGTGATGGACTTCCTCAGGGGAGCAGTGGCGACACGGAGGCGAGGGGTGGCAGTGTCCTAGCAAATTTCACTGAGTCACAAACGAGTCACATGACGATTGTAGCGATTCAGAGTGAAAAAAAAAAAAAGATGTCTGGGGTTTATATTGGTATTTATTGAGGATGGGAATTTCCAATAGTTTCCTATTCGAATACACAGGGCCAACATTTCCGTTTATTCGATTTACCCAAACTCTAGTCCATGCTCTTACACTCCCAAGGCAAATACATATATGTGCCACTAGCAGACAGCATAACACTGTATGTAAGCTGGTAAAGCTGTAAGTTTACTCTTCAGAGGAGCCGGTCAGCTTCATGAAGTGTCCAAACAATGTCCAAGACGACATTTCTTCATTCAAAACTCTTTATATCCTCAGGCACGGGTTTCTCCTTTTGTTTACTGAGTTAAAATATAGAACTCAATGCAACTTGTACCAAGATGCAGTTGAGCAGCAACGCCACAGCGCGTATCTCTTCTAATTAAAGCTACAGTGGCATAATGTTGTGCAGTACAAAGCAGAGTCCCAAATAATACTTTTTGCTGTATTCAGAATAAAATAACACATCATATATCAACCTGCATTTTCTACATCTGTTTAATTCTAACAAATAATACCCTTCATAAAATAATCGGAATAGTGCAAATACTGAAACCTGGCCAAAACAATAGAAAATACATTACAATACATTACTACCAATTACAACTAGCCATCAAATATTGACCTCAGATGAATCAAGGCAAGTTACTTTGTTTATTCAATAACCTGAAAATAATTCAAAACAACGAACACACCTGGCTGTACTTTTAATGGTCAGGGCAAATGTTGACGTTCCTCCACCATTCAATGAGAAAGCCCACAGCACATGTTTTACATTGAACTGCAGTCCAGAGTTTAAAACAACTTTCCAAGTATCTTGCTTTTTCTTATTAGCCGCTGTGTTGTCCTGCTTAGCATTTAGTATGTCTTTATATTCATCAGGAAGTTAAATTAGCCTTCTAATTTCAATGGTACCCAAGTTTGGGTTCCTTCTATTATAATTCGACTGAACTCAGATTAATGTTACTGTCTTCAGTCACGTTTCTTTCTAAATAAATCCAAAATAAAATATTACCTACTAAAATACTTAATATGAATCTGTCAATGCAGAAGCCAATTTAACAAACAGATCCTATAATAAAATGATAAACTATAGTTTTAAAATGTATCCAGGAGGATTTGTTTTAATTTCAAGAACATTCTCTGTGTTAATTCTCAACTCTCCATTTTACAGCTCAAACTCTACTTTTCAGCATAAAACTACAAATATAAATCCATGAGTAATTCTGGCTGGTTTGAGTGTATTTTTACTTTACTATATACACTTAATATATATATATATATATATATATATATATATATATATATATATATATATATATATATATATGAAAAAAATGAAACAATGTATATTAAAATGTCACTCACCAGGCTTCTGAATAATTAAAAACAGGATTCAGGTTCAGCAAAGCTCTTGGTTATTTAAGATTATTATTCTTAACTGCTAACTTATTTTCTTTTTGAAGATATATAGAAAATAGTAAGAAAAGTGTTCTTCACAGCTGCAAATTCTGAGGTGACTTTCTTGTAGTTTTCTCCTTTTAACCAAGGCAGCCAAACAGCTGCCAACGACTTTTCCAAAAACCCGCCCACTTCTTCCTGAAAACCCGCCCACTTCTTCCTGAAAACCCGCCCAGAACCCGCCCATTCAGCAGCATAAGTTGTGACATCGCAATCACCTGTTGTTCCCCATTGTAAACAAATAGTGACTGTGTTCAATTTGATTGCGTCCCGACAGGACTGCGTAATAACAAAACGAACATTTCAGGGAAGTGGTAGAATTTAAAATAAATCCAATCAAAGTGCACAGTAATAATGAAACTGAAGGAAAACACATTTCTTGATAATGGTGGAGTTTAAATAAACAATCACAAATGCAGCCTGAAGGGCCTGCATTGCACATGTAAAGTTACCCATCAGTTTACCAGCTCTCTTCATCTGAAACTTGAGGCCCTTTCCCTGCTGGTGCTCCTATTAGAACATACACATGAACAATTTTGGTAACAAGAATTTGTTTATTTTGTCTCAATCATGGCTCCTGTTAGTGCTTCCAGTCCTACACTGGGTTAATTCACCAGCCTCTCATTCCTGCCTTTCACCTCCCTCTGGAGGCCTGGGTTCCAATCTGGGGGGCGAGGGGGCACATACAGACAGACAGACAGATAGTGGGTTAATTCACTAGCCTCTCATTGCTGCCTCTCACCTTCCTCTGGAGGCCAGGTGCACTAAAATCCATAATCAAAGTTCAAAGAGGATTTGAGACATTTCATTTGTATCACACAGGATTGCCACGCTATATGAATTGAAATATATGTGTTCATGGAACTGTGTATATATGGCGTCTCATAATCAAACATTAAATGACCATTAGATGTAACATCTATTAGTTTAAATACTTTAAAATAATACATTCATCAAGTTTGATATATTAATAAATTATACAGTTGTACTGTATGTGACAGATTGTATTTTCTAATGTCTACTTGAGGCCTGAAGGAAGGCTAAATTAATTTGCTATACATTTTTTTTTAAAAAACTTAGCTTTTCATACCTTTTCACAAACACACAAGCACACTGGCAAAGGTGACACACACTCACACTCACTCACACTCACTCACACACACACACACACACTCACTCACACACACACACACAGTTTCCAGTAAGAAGCAATTCAATCTTATCAATGCAATTCATAGATTCTAAGGTTGAGTTTTTTTTTCCACAGTGGTTCTGTTGTTTTATGACAGCTGTATAATAAATGGAACAGAAAGATGTTACAGAACTGGATCAAAGAACAACAGTCTGTTCCAGTCTGATAAACTGCAGGGCAGAGTCTGCTGCCCACAGTTTTTTTTTATTATTTTATTTCTCTTTTTGCATTTTTAATTTTTTTAAAGGAGTGCAAAATTTGCAATATTAAAAAAGATGAGGCACAAGTCTGTCCTCTGAGATGTGCATGAGGTGATGTACTCCAAATATCCCAAGTGTGTCACAGCTCTTGCAAGAGAGAGTGTGGTTCTGAAGAGCGTGATGTGCTGGGTTTGCACTCAGTGTCTGTCTGTGTATTAGGTTACCTCGCCTTGTCACTGCCTGTCAGAAACCCTGCTACACAAACACCTATCAACATTACAAAACACAAGCTACACAGAAATCTAATAAAACAACACATATTCAAACAGCATCTTCAAAGAGCAAGCGCAGCAGAAGCAATGAAACGAACAAAACAGATGATTCAAAATTCAGCTTTTGAGAAGATATTAAAAACGATTTTTAGTCAAAACATTTGACATTGAATTTATTACGTTTATTTGAGTATTTCTAAATGTAGCCCTATTTATAGTCCTGGAAATTGCAGGTAACTGTGGCTATAAGGAGAGCAGTGCAGGAAGTAGAGCAGGATTTGAACTGCCAGTCACCTGTGACCTGGAAGCAGACATGTGGACAGCTCTTCAATACAATAATATGAGACATTACAGGGTTAGGATTACACAGTAAAGTCTGTATTAGTGTCCACCTGAACCAAGTAGTCAACCATTTCTAACATGTAAAGCAGTGTGGAGTAGTGGTTAGGGCTCTGGACTCTTGACCGGAGGGTTGTGGGTTCAATCCCCAGTGGAGGACACTGCTGTTGTACCCTTGAGCAAGGTACTTTACCTAGATTACTCCAGTAAAAACCCAACTGTATAAATGGGTAATTGTATGTAAAATAATGTGATATCTGTATAATGTGAAATAATGTGATATCTTGTAACAATTATAAGTCGCCCTAGATAAGGGCGTCTGCTAAGAAATAAATAATAATAATAATAAAAGCATACATACAGATAGCTGAGATCTGCCTTTTATTAAACAGACCCATTTTAAAGGGAGTTCAGCTTAAATCTTACTTGCTGAGCACCTCCATTCACTAGCAGTGATATCAGGGATGTATTTTCATACTTTATGAAAAAGGAAAAATAATCTGCTGTCTGTGTGTATGTTTCAGAACTGGTGAAACACTCCTGAGTTATTCACTGTATTTGAAGCTTTGGAATATAAACATACTGTTTGATGTTTTAGAAAGGAGTAAATGTCCCTTCAATCTGAAAACATCCTGGGTTAAAGAAAGCTCTACACTTGCACTTCCCAGCTCATTTCATCTAGATAGAGTTTACTATATCCTGCACTTCTTTCACAACTGCATATTATATGTGAGATCTACACAGCGTATTGAAGTGCATGGCAGGTCATTTTTTCATGGAATTATTTAATTTGCTTAAACAAGTAAAAACAAGTTATTTCATCAGCCTTTTGTGCCTTTACACACACACGCACACTGGTACATGTTACTGACACACACACACACGCACACTGGTACATGTTACTGACACACACACACACACACACTGGTACATGTTACTGACACACACACACACACACACGCACACTGGTACATGTTACACACACACACACACACACACACACACTGGTACATGTTACTGACATAAACACACACACACACACACTGGTACATGTTACTGACACACACACAGACACAGCTTCCAGTAACAAGCCATTCAGTCTTATCAATGGAATTTATAGGTCCAAAGCCCTGAAAGTGTTTTTAATCACACTGTTTTATGGCAACTGCATAATAAATGTTGTGTCATAATGTTACAGAACTGGGATAAGGTACACAGTACTGTTTCAGTTTTGGTCATTTTGCTGTCATCAGGCTTTTTTATGATGTCTGAACACAGCATGCTGTGGATTTCGTGAGGGGGCAGGGTTAGGGTTACACTCTTGTTTACCTGATGTACTTGGAGGTTAGACAGCACTGTGAGAGCTCTATTGAGGCAGCGGGTGCTTTAATAGCAGCACAAACTTTAATATACAAAGTGAATCTAAACAAGAAGATGACTGTAGTTATGATAACTGTGATATTTCAGAACCATATCTAATTTATTTGAAGTATTTTTTTCTTTATACTGTGTATATAGGAGGCTGTGTGGTTAAAGAAAAGGGTTTGTAACCAGGAGGTCCCCGGTTCAAATCCCAGCTCACTCACTGACTCACTGGGTGACCCTGAGCAAGTCACTTAACCTCCTTGTGCTCCGTCTTTCGGGTGAGAGGTAGTTGTAAGTGACTCTGCAGCTGATGCATAGTTCACACACCCTAGTCTCTGTAAGTCGCCTTGGATAAAGGTGTCTGCTAAATAAATAAATAATAAAGTATATATATATAACTTGTAAGTGACTGCGACAAATAATAAAAATAAAACTACCTAAATAAGACTGGGCATCTGAGCGGTGTTGCAAATAAAACCTTGTGTCTCCCGTGTGTGTCGGTGAATTGCCCTCCACCCTTCCACAAGGTGGAACTCGGAGCTCTTGCTGACAGCACTGTTGTGTGAAACCTCAAACTCACTACCATCGGGTTTCAATAAAGTCTAAATTGTATTTTCTATACTTTAATTTCCCAACAGATATTCTAGACTCATATCTGTTTGGAAAAGCAGCTACAGTTTGGAGTAAGCATGTTTTACATGGGATTGATAAATAATAATAATATATATTTTTTAATTAAGGCTGTTTTATCAATGAAGACCCAATTATTGATAAAACCAATCATAATTGATCATTTTTATACTGCATAGACCAAATGTCTCTTCGAAAAAAAATACATAAGTAATTTGCATAGCCAAACTTTTATTTCTATTAAATATTATTATGACGTCAAAGGAGTCAATAGGGTGTCATTCATATATGAAGAACCCAAGGTGATTTCACACTTTTTATACAGTGTGGCCATTATCTTAGAAAGAATAAAGAATGTTTTGGGGCAATGTGTTTTACACGCCTGCGTCCAACATGAAAATGCCCTCACCCACACCTGTATGTGTTACTTCATTATGGCTGGCTTTGCTGTGTAAAGAACGCTTTGTCCCAAGACAATGCAACGTGTTTCTTATGTAATAGACTCATATCTATTAACAAAAACAGTTAAAGGTTTGGGACAATGTGATTTATATACTCTTATTAATTATTGAGATGACGTCACCCACAGCTCTACAGTGTGGTTCATTAAGGCTGTCATTTACCTATGAAGAACACCTTGCCCCTGCATAATTACAATTGTATAATATAGTTAGGGCTTGTGATTCTGACCCCCGATACAAAAAAATGAAATCAGTGGATAGCCAATAAACACCGGAAAAACTGTGGAAAATCTATTCACGTTGACTTTACCCTTTTCCCATAAAAAAAAATAGAACCTATGACAAAAATAATAAATGCATTTCCCAGTGCTGCTGGGCAATGTCCCGCCTTCCTGACTTGCATCTATCATTGATTCGTTCTGAATACTTTAAACCCGCCCCAACTACTGAGTGACAGCACATTCCTGCATTTCTATTGGAGACTCCGCTTGCAAGATTTAAAACGAGATTACAATCAGGATGGAGGCTTGTTAGCGGGATTTCAAGCTGTATTACAGTTAAGATACAGAGGATTTAAAACAGAATTGCGGCGAAATGTACAAAAATGCCTCCAAACAAAAACCCCAGAAGAATGTGCCCGTGACCAGAGGGATTTCACTGTGGAAGACAGCAAAGGAAAGAAGGGACAGCTTAAGTGTGCAAGTACTATTGAGTTCCAATACTTTGACAGAAAAAAAAACAAAAAACGCTCAAGCATTTTGGAAAGTAACCGAAAACACTAATTTCATACAGTATATCAAAAACGAAAACCCCGAAAAAAATGATTTTCTCGAAAATAGCTAAAAATAAACACCGAAAAATACAATTAATAAAACCCGAAAAACAGAAGCCCGAAAGATATTCTACTATAACAATGACCACACAGTGTAGCTTTAACTAAACAATACCAGCAGACCAGTCTATTTCATACAGGTCTTTGTAACTAAACAATACCAGCAGACCAGCCTATTTCATACAGGTCTTTGTAACTAAACAATACCAGCAGACCAGTCTATTTCATACAGGTCTTTGTAACTAAACAACACCAGCAGACCAGCCTATTTCATACAGGTCTTTGTCCAGTGACTGTTGGGTCTGATGTAAGAAGAAAAAAACAGAGCGATTCAGCCTATTGTATCTTTCAAAGGTTTGCCTGCCAGCTGAAGGAGCCAATGATAGCAGGGTAATACTATTGTGAAGCTGCTCAAAGAACACTACAGGTACAGACCTGAATCCTCCCAGAAGCTGAGGGTGTGAAGTATAGAAGAACTGATATGTCTGCTCTGGATAGACAAACACCAAAAAGATAACAAAGTTACAAACTGAATGAAAGGAGACAGTACAATATTGTGGGATCAAATAAAAGCAGGTTTTTCACATCTTCAGCGTGCCCAGCTGGCACAAGCCCGTGAGGCTCTGTTGTCTTCAGAGCGCGAGCTCGGGTTCAAATGATTTCAGTCGCTTCTCGACACTGGGATGAAGCTATCAGACACTTCCAGATGGTTAGTCAAGCTAACAGCCCCTAAAAGACTAAAACATCCCATTTAAAACACATGACAGCCCCGTGCAGCCAGTCTACCCAGTCTACGTGCTTGAGAAAGAGAGAGGGAGAGAGGTCTAAACGGAAGGGGTGTATATCACACTGCTCATGAACACACTGCTCCCAGGGAGGAAACCCACTGAAATCATTTGAACCCGAGCTTGCGCTCTGAAGACAACAGAGCCCCAGGAGCTTGTGCCAGCTGGGCTTGCTGAAGATGTGAAAAACCTGCTTTTATTTGATCCACAATATTGTACTGTCTCCTTTCATTCAGTTTGTAACTTTTGTATCTTTTTTTTTTTATCTTTCAATTAATGAGAATCAGTCTTCATGACATAAAGAAGCAGAGCTGAGGCTCTGATGCCATGAACATTTGCTCTGTTCACTCTCAAAGTCCTGCTAGAATATTTGAATGTATAATGTTTTATTTTCATAATGACTGTACATTCTAATAGTTCACAGTGATTATTATCCTTAAACGGAAATACAAAAAGTAATAAAACACAGCTCTAAAACTCATTTCAATATGTATCTTTTCTAAATGGTAACATGAGTTCATATCCTCTCTCCCACATTCCTCACTGCTCCTGTTTAAACACACACTGAGAGCAGGAGGGGCTCCATGTTAGCAGTGGAACAGGAACATCTGTTGGATGCCATTCCACCACAGGGAGGGGCCCTGTGCTGGTTGCCATGGTGACAGTCTCCAGTATCTCTGCAATGGACTCTGACCAGCGCATGACTGACTGAACCTGTAATAAACTGATAAAACAGGCAGTCATAAATATTAACAAGCAGACAAACTGTCTATGCATGCAGAAATGTTGAGAACCTTTGATCTGTCTGCTTGGCTATCTTTGTGTAGAAACTCCCCTCCAACATGTATTGGGACAGATGAGTAAATGCAGACTGACTGGGGAATGTGTGTGCATCTCACCCCACTGTTCAGACCCTGTTCTTACTGAGTATCATGATATCTCTGAATAGATGTGTGAATAGATTTTAATGAGCAAGCTGTCTCAAATGAGCAGCGCTACCTCACAATGTTATCCGTTTAATAGAAATGACAAACAACTAAATAACCCCTAAATATATTGAGATCCCTGAATTCCAGGTACAGTGTTCCTGTTAGTTCTTACATTTCCATTACTTGATTTTCAAACAGGATATTTTTAAGCAACACAGGGTAAATATTTCAGGGCTTTCAATGACTTCCTGTCTTGGGGACCCTTTCTTCACAACCTGTGCTGCCTGGGGTCATTCAACTGCATCATCAATATCATAAAGACAGGTAGGTTGTGTTTGTTGTGAAATCATCAGCCTCTCTGTGTCATTCCAACCCAGGATCACACTTCATGAGGAATCGAGGGTATTGACACAACTATTCCAATGGCTGGAGTTCCATCCTTCTTATATTCCTGTACAGAACTAGACACTCTAACACAGCAGTCAAACCCATTGTTAATACTGTGATAAATCAGGAGAAATGGACAGTCTAAACATGGAAACAGGCTTGTTCTTGTTATTCCACTTGTTCTCCTTGTTGAAGAAGAAAACTCCCCTCCCCTCCAAAAACAATTGAGAACTGAAGTGGAGGCATTTCTGTCCATTTTACCCACTCAGATCTCTCGCTTTCTAAATATATTGGTGCATCTGAAAAGATAATAGAAATCTTCAAACATACAAGCTAAAGATTGTCAGATTGTCAAAGTATTTTACTTTCACAATGACAATAAATAAATAAACTAATTTAAAATGAATAAATAAGGTTGTATTTAAAGTTTTAATATAAGAGATATGATTTTTCAATTTGCACTTTAATCAAAACAATGAAAATAGGTTGAAAATAGGTTGATTAAAGTATTGTTTATATCATCTATATAGTCTTAATATTACATTTCTGATCTTTAATACCCTATTATGTGTGTGCTGAATGATTCAATTTGATTTTTGCTTAGATCTTTATTTGAAATGCTTCCTAACTATTCCAGCAAGAATTGCCTCTGAAAACTCTTGTCCAGGCTGATTGTGTGGAAACGAGGTGGGGAAGCATATTGGTGGTGCGCTGGGCACTGAAGTCCACAGGGTAAGCATTGTGCATTGCAGCCTGTGCAACAGTCATACGCTTCCCCACAATCAGCCTCCAGGAGTCTTTTCAGAAGCAATGTTTTGCTGGAATAGTTAGTAAGCATGGTGAATAAAATCTAATCAGAAACAGCCATAGAAAATCCTCATCAGGTAAGAAATGTAAAGAACATGATGACGTTTAAACCTTTAACCTCAGTGTGGTCCCCATGAGTGTTCATTAATATCTATCTATCAGGAGAGTATTCAAAATGACCAATTGTATCTGTTCATGAAAACACAGCAGCATGGCTGATTGAAATGAAATCTCTTTGAAATGTTTGATGAAGGGGTCAGGCGGTGGGGTCCTATTACCTGTAACAGGAAGGAAGGAAGTGAACAGGGAGAGGAAACCAGTGTGGGGGCTGCAGGATCAATGGGCTTCACCTGAGTCAAAAGAGTGGAAATAAAGTGTGGAAAACAAAACGAGCAACAGCAAAACAAGAAGGGACTTGAGAGAATGAGGTTCTGCTGATGAGAGGGAAGACATTGTCTGAAATGAATAAAACAAATAGTGCACAGATTTGAAAAGTAGGTCCCTTGATTGTAAGCTTTGTTTGAGTGTCTGTTCTGTATAAAATGGTTTTAACTCATGAAATCAGCACTGTAATAAATGAGTATGTCAGTAACGTACACACCCTGTCTGATAACACTAGAACATGTCTAGTTCTCATAATATACAGCCTCCCCTGGACTGGAGGGACCACCCTTCACATTCTCTTAGGGGGGTGAGCAGTTCAGACTCTGTGCCTCAAGCTTGCCCTGAACTGGAGGGAAGAAAGCAGTTGGTGCTCAGAGACAAGTTTGTGGTTGAGGACTAATGGACTTTGAGATGTGGATTAATGCCCACTAATCGAACTCCACCAAACTCACTTCCCTTGTGAACTTCTGAGGATTCAGACCCCACAAGTGAAGGTCTAGTGCAGTCAAATACATACTGTAGCTATAGAAGGGTTACTGTGACAATGCCATTCTCAAACTCAGTCCCCCTCACAACTCTCTCCTCTGCCCCTCTCACACTGATTCAGCGGTTTCTGCTCCTCCTGCTTGTCTAAACCTGGCCTCAGTCCCAAACCCCGCCTCTCAGAGCTGTACAATTCCAGGAAATCAGCACAGTGAAGTTTCTGTTGAAATCGTCAGTCTCTCT
Organism: Huso huso; assembly: GCA_036884735.1. Lineage (NCBI taxonomy): Eukaryota > Metazoa > Chordata > Actinopteri > Acipenseriformes > Acipenseridae > Huso > Huso huso. Next base: position 5,334,492 of record CM072692.1, read on the forward strand.
GTCTCACTGCAGCAAGATGGCTTCAAACTTGTGGTCAGAGGATCAGTTTAGCTGTTCAGTGTGTCTGGAGCTATTGAAGGACCCAGTCACTACAGCATGTGGACACAGTTACTGTATGGGGTGTATTAAGAACTGCTGGGATCAGACTGATCATACAGGTGTCTACAGCTGCCCCCAGTGCAGAGAGACCTTTACCCCAAGGCCTGATCTGGGCAGAAACACCATGCTGGCTGAAGTTGTGGGGAAATTAAAGAAGACAGGACTCAATCCTCCTCCTGCTCAAAGTTATGATGGACCTGGAGATGTGCCGTGTGATTTCTGCACTGGGAGAAAGTTCAAAGCTGTGAAATCCTGTTTGACGTGCCTGGCCTCTTACTGTGAAACACACGTCAAGCCGCACAGTGAGGTTACTCCATTAAAGAGGCACAAGCTGATCAATGCAATTGGAAATCTGGAGCAGAAGCTTTGTGCTGAACACCAGAAGGTTTTGGAGGGGTTCTGCAGAACAGATCAGACTTGTATTTGCTGGCTGTGTACAGAAAAGGAACACAAGAGCCATGATACAGTCTCAGCTGAGACAGAAAGGAGTGTGAAACAGGTAAGGGTTTGAACAATTTCCTTGTAGCTATCCTAGAAGATAAGAATTCCCAGGGATATTTAACATGTAAGTTTACTAGGTTATACAGTTTCACAACAGATCAGATTTTAATTGTATATTAAGAGCTATTTAAAGAGCCCTAGTTTTTTAATTGCTCTTTCTAAACTATGATGTACTACAATGTATTTCAGGGTTTAACAGGGGTGTTGTTATGGGTGTGGCTATCGCTGATTGACAGGAGAGACACAGGAGGTTTTCTGTGATATAAAAAACACAAAACATTCAAAACAAAACACTGCTCGAAAACAACTAGAAAATAAAGTTGACCAAACAAGAAAGGAGGTCCTGCTCAGGAACAGTCTCCTGACACCTCCTCTCTAGACTTGGGTGGGATTAAAATCCTGGATTTGAATATACCCTGCCATATCTAGCACATACTTGATTGGCAAAAACTTGATTTATAATTAAATAAATATACACTATTAACACGTGCAGGACCTCAGCCCTGCCTCACAGGGTAAGAAGGATTTGTTCAGCTGTGTTGTGGTGCATTGGAATTTGTAGTGTAAAATTAGCATGATTTATATTCCTAGTGTTTTTAATATGTATCTTGTGACTTAATAAAATCATAGATCTGTTTCATTGTTTAAGATATTATAGTTTAATTGGTAAAACTGTTTAAAAATGACATTCCCAGCAAAGTCAAGCACATAATTTAAAAAAGAAAAAAAATGATCAAGATTAATTGAGAGGGGCATTGAAGTTACAGCGAGAACTGCCAGTGACTCTCTCTACAGCACGGATAGTTTACGTGTTTTCAGGGTATTGGCGCAGCAAAAGTAAATCAGACGAAAGCACCATTTCACTTTTAATTTGTAGTTTCCAAAAAAATAAAATGAACTCGGGGTTTCTGTGTTTTTAGGCCTTTTTTACATTTCTTCACAATTTTCAATTATGTTTTAAATTCCATGAGTGTGTGAATCCTCCCTATTGAACTGTAATATAGCTTTAAATCCCACGAGCAAGAACAACCCTCCGTTTCTAATTGTAATCTCGTTTTAAATCTCACCAGCGTGTGCAATCCTCAATAAAATGCAGGAATGCTGCCACTCAGTTTAAAGTATTCAGAATGAATCAATGATAGATTCAAGTCAGGAAGGAGGGACATTGCCCACCGGGCGCTGGGAAAAGGGATTTTTTGTTTGGTTTTAGGTTATTTTATTGTATTTTTTCACATGGAAAGGGGTGAAGTCAACGTGAATTGAGAAACCATGTCCAGTGTTTTTCTGGTGTTTATTTGGGTATACACTGATTTCATTGTTTTGTATCAGAGCTGTTTTATCTGTCTTTATCGGTTAAAAACGGAAATCAGATGCCCAAAATATCCATTAAAGAGAAAGCTGCTTCAGTTTCTTAGGTACTTGACAAAACAAACATGTAACACATGCTAGATCAGCCATCATTCACTGTTACTAGTAAGAAACAGTACCATCTAGTGGACAGCTACTGTGGATCAAATGTCTTTTGTATTGCTGGCAGCTGTTAGATAGATGGTGTTGTATCTTACTACTATACACATGTTGTCTGATCTAGTCTGTGCTACAGATGTCTATGGCGTGCAACTGGAACTGAAGAGCAAAATATATTCAAGAACAACTGATAATTATTGCAAACATTGTAAAGAGGTAAGGGGACAAGAAAATAGAATATATATATAAACTCAATGATTCTGTCAGTTTCAATAGCATACTTAAACAGGCCTGTGTTGGGTGTGAAAGGATATCACTCAATGCTCCATCAGAAATGTCACTGTGTCACTGTGTTTCTACACAGAAGCAGCTGGGAGAGACACAGACAGAAATACAACAGAGAATCCAGGAGAGACTGGAAAGAAATTGAGGAGATGAAAAGGCTGTGGAGTCACTGAAAGTGGGTATTGAAAAGAGGGGGGTATTATTATTATTATTATTATTATTAACAGATGGACTGGAACACATCTACAGAAGTTTACTGTCTATGCCTGATGTGTTTTTGATATCAATTCTAACCATGTCTCCTCTACTGTGTTCTTTCACTCAGAGATCTGCATGCATAGAAATAAAGGAAAGTGAGAAGATCTTTACTGAGCTGATCCGATCCATTGAGAAGATCCACACTGAGGTTATTGAGCTGATTGGAGCTAACGAGAAGGCTGCAGTGAATCAGGCTGAAGGGGGCATATGAAGAAACTGGAGCAGGAGATTGCTGAGCTAAGGAGGAGAAACGCTGAGCTGAAACAGCTTTCAGAGACAGAGGATCACATCCATTTTCTACAGGTAACATCACTGCTTGTTAGAAAATCTCAAGTCCATAACTGGGACGGTTTCAGACAGACCTCTCCAATTGAATGAATCCTTGCTTTTCCCCAGGAATGTTTTGGACCCCATTCTGTTTCACTGAAAACTCCTTTTCTCCACTTTCCTGTTGTAGAATTTCCAGTCTCTCTGTGCCCCTCCTGAAGCTGGAGACTTACAAAGCGTTACTGTCAATACAGACATCTCTTTTGTGGCTGTGAGAAAGCTGTATCTGAACTTAAAGACCATATTGAGGACTTCTGCAAGGGGAATTAGTCAAAATAACCACAACAGGTTGGTGTGAAATAGATTCCTTTGGTAGAGATTTCTCAAATAGACCATGGCTTGAGGAGGGACAGGACTTGCAAGACATTAATAAAGACCTCTTGCAGATTGTTGGCTATATGAATATTGCAGCAGGGAGGAATGAGCAGGGAGGAGGGAGGATGGAGGAGGGAGGAGACAGCAGGGGAGGTGGGAGGCAGGGTAGGAGGGCAGGAGAAGGAAGAAAGGAGGCAGCAGGGGAAGAATGAACAGGGAGGATGGTAAATGGAGGAGGGAGCAGGGAGCAGGAAGGAGAGAGCATGGACGAAGGCGCAGGGAGGAGAGAGCATGGAGGAGGGAGCATGGAGGAGGGAGGAGGGGCAGGAGGAGGAGCATGGAAGAAGGGCAGGAAGGAGGGGCAGGGGCCACAGCAGGGACTGATGAAGCAGGGAGGAGGGAGCAGAGAGGAGGAAGTGATGTGAGGATGGAGCAGACAGTGACTGTTGTATGTTTGATGCACAAGGGTGTCCTAATATGGACACTGTACTGTTGGGCAAAGATATGTGATGGAGAGGAAGGAACACAAGACTCAGTGCAGTGGCAGGCGTGTTCACATTGACTTTGGCTGCTGCCGATACAGAAGGAATACATATTCATTGTAATCATGAACATCTTGAAATCTGAGTTTTACATCCTGAAATGCCATGAATAAGCCTTGTTTCTTTTTCAGATTACTGTTTGAGTCTTGTGTGTGTTGTGTATTAATCCATGTTTCAGTTCTATTTCTCTCTCTTTCTCACCCAGTGAATGAAGTTGCAGTTTACAGTCTGCAGGCTCCAGAGCCAAGGAACAGAGCTGAGTTTTTAAAATGTAAGTCTGATTTCACTGAAACATTTGATTGAAAGATGTGTCACTCCATTGAGAGAAGAGCTAACACTACAGAACAGGGAGGGGTGGAGCTTGAGGGCAGCAATTGTGTATTTATTAGTAATTGTGAAGCCATTAATCTACACTCCTCTCCTCCAATATTGGTTCAGATGAATACATGCAGAATGACTGGGGGGCATTTGTTGCCTGTTTTTCCACTCGGACCTTTCTCTCCCCTAAATATCTTGGTATCCCTGAATAGATAATCATCCCATCTTTTAATACATGTACAATGCATGTGAAACCAGTTGTGGGGTAAAATGAACAGCTATCCCTCCCAGTCATCCTGTGCTGGTAGTAAATGTATATTGCAGTATCACTGCACTTGTGGGATAGTTGCTCATTAAAATATTAGACAGATATTTGAAGAGTGGATGATATTCTATTGAAGATATTTAGTAAGCAAAGGGGTCTGCGTGGGCAAAATGGCAAACATACCCTAATAGGAACATTAAGTGAACTGTAATTGTATGCAGAGCTGCATTTGATTGGTTCCAATTGAAGAAGATTGATAAGATCGAGGAATTATAATGAACAAAACAATCAAACAGCAAGAGGTTTAAAGATAACTTCCCATGTACCTGCATGGACCTCTCAGAACTACATTTCGATCATCCTCCTGCTCACATATGTGGTGAGATGGAATTACCGGTGAGCAGGAGGATGAAAAATCAATTCTGAAGAATCCATACCGGGTCCCTGGAAGCCATCTTGAGCAGAAAATGCAATTTAAAAAGTTTAAAAAGTGGTGAAATGTATTAAAAAAAAATAATTAAAACAATACACACCTTCCATAAACAGGATGTGAGGATGCAGCAGACAATGACTGTTGATTTTCTCAGTGATTTGACTTTTCTAACCGTCTCTCCTCTACCCGTCCTCTTCTCTTCAATCAGATTCCTGTCAGCTCACACTGGACCCCAACACAGCGTATAGAAACCTCTATCTGTCTGAAGGGAACAGAAAGGTGACATGGATTAGTGGGGCCAGAGATATCCTGATGATCACCCAGAGATTTGACAGCCAGTCCCAAGTGCTTTGCAGAGGGTTTGTCTGGGACTCGCTGTTACTGGGAGATTGAGTGGAGTGGGGGAGGGGCTATATAGAGTCACATATAAAGGAATCAGCAGGAAAGGAGGGTCGTTCCTGTGGCCTTGGATTCAATGACAAGTCCTGGGTTTTGGCTCTGATTCAGTTACACTGCCGACACAATAACAATCACACTGCAGTAACTGCCCCCCACTCTCCCAGAATAGGGTGTATCTGGACTTTAATGCCCGACACGCTGTCCTTTTATGGCGTCTCTGACACAATGACCCTCCTGCACAGATTCCAAACCACATTCACTGAGCCGCTCTATCCTGGGTTTTAGGCTTTGGGGTTCTGGTTCCTCTGTAACAATCTGCCAGCTCAACTAGACTGTTTTTGTGTTGTAAGAAACCCTTTGTATTGAACTCCCTGTCTGTCCTCTCCCTCCCTCGGGTGAAGGGAATGTTCAATCTGACACAACTTTGGATGAAAGTTAGGGGTAAAGGCGCCACCTGCAAGCCGTAAACGAGGGAATTATTTGTTTTAACAGCGAATGGATTTCATATGAAGTAACTGTATTTAATTTATTTTTAAAATTGTTATGTTTTATATATATTTTAGAAAATGGCATCCAATAGTCAGTGCTGTAACAGTTTTAAAAAGTGAACTTAAGTTTGCTTCATTTGTGTGTGTTTTGTTTTTTGTTTCCATAAAATGTTTAATATTTCAGATTTTAGTAATGTGATTTAATAAAAAAATTAACGTGATGAACTGACTTTTTCTTATTTCTTAATACTCATTAACATGGTTTCAAATGAGAATGAAAGAAAGAAGGGAATGAGAGAAAGGGTCTGGTAAAGCATAGGAAGCATTGTAAAGCACAGAGAGGTGTGGTAAAGCATAGGAAGCATTGTAAAACACAGAGAGGTCTGGTAAAGCATAGGGAAGCATTGTAAAAGCACAGAGAGGTCTGGACTCTAACCCTGGGCTTGAGACTCAGCTCAGTGATTTGGATTCCTGAACAACTTCTTAGTAAAGGTATTATTCAGCATGCCGCCCACTTTGTGAACTAATAAGAAAAGACTTTCCAGTACCCTGGCAGGCTCTTGTGACATATCAGGCGGGTCATTCTTTACTCCTTCTTCTTCTCCTTGGAGTCGGTTCATGCCTCTCTACTGAATCACTAGTTCCTCATTTAGCTGTGTTTCTCCTCTGCAACACAATTGAAACAAGTCCGTTATGGGTTTTGGTTTGGACTCACCTGGCTGCAGTCCCCACTTGGTGGATGTGTCCCACACCTAAGACCCCACTTAGATAGGTGAACAGAACACAAACACACACACAAACACAAATACACACAGGAACTGACACACACAAACACACACAGGGTTGAAAACGCACACACACACAAAAAATACACACAGGTGCTGACACACACACACACACACACAGATACTGACAAGCACACACACACACAGGTGCTGACACGCACACACACAGGGTACTGACACACACACAGGTACACACACACACACACACACACAGGTACTGCACACACACACACACACACACAGATACTGACCCGCACACAGGATGCTGACACACACACACGCACAGTTACTGACACACACACACACACACACACACACACACACACAATCACACAGGTACTGACACCCACACAAGCACACACACAAACACACACAGGTGCTGACACACACACACAGTGCTGGTGCTGGGAAGCTTGTCTGGAGACTTATTGATCCCAGTCTCATCAAGCAGCTTCTTGAAGGATCCCAGGGTGTCAGCTAACAACATTACTGGGGAGTTGGTTCCCAGACCCTCACAATTCTCTGTGTAAAAGTGCCTCCTATTTTCTGTTCTGAATGCCCCTTTATCTAATCTCCATTTGTGACCCCTGGTCCTTGTTTTCTTTTTCAGGTTGAAAAAAGTCCCCTAGGTCAACATTATCCAATACCTTTTAGGATTTTGAATGTTTGAATCAGATGTCCACGTAATCTTCTTTGCTCAAGACTGAACAGATTCATTTCTTTTAGCCTGTCTGCATACGACATGCTTTTAAACCAGGATAATTCAAAATGAAATTCAAAGTGCAAAATGAAAAAACGATTTACAGAATTGACAGTTTTTTATTTTGAAAGGGTTTCAATTCAACGACCCTCTGGTGGGACATTTTTCATTGCATATCATCTTTAAATCTACCCTCCAGTTTTCACAAGGCTCTGTAAAATTGTGTTCTACCCCTTTAAAGAAAGAGGAAGGAATTAAAAGGCTGGTAAAAAGTCATTGGCGGGGCAGACTAATCTATCATAGATAATTTCAACAGAGTTGAGCACCACATGGTCAGATACCAAACATAATCACATTGCAGAAAAGGTGTCAATGCAAAGTAAAAACTCAAAGTCTTTCATATGGTCCAATTGATTTTTTTTAGGATCTAGATGCTTTGTTTGTGTGATTGTTTTCATCCCCTGACAGTGTGGTTTCTTCCTGGCATCAGGCGCTGGATCCGCTGCTCCTGCTTCCAAACCTCCTTCAGCTTTTTCTCATCTGGGAGAGAAGAGACAGAGATCGTTGATAGACTGTGCAATTCAAACTGGGACACAGCGATGGTTTGAAAGACTGTGCAATTCAAACTGGGACACAGCGATCGTTGATGACTGTGCAATTCAAACTGGACACAGCAATCATTGATGATAGACTGTGCAATTCAAACTGGGACACAGAGATCATTGATAGACTGTGCAATTCAAACTGGGACACAGCGATCATTGATAGACTGTGCAATTCAAACTGGGACACAGCGATCATTGATAACTGTGAAATTCAATTGGGACACAGCGATCATTGATAGACTGTACAATTCAAACTGGCACACAGCGATCGTTGATAGACTGTACAAGTCAAACTTCAGGACACAAGATCATTGATAGACTGTGCAATTCAAACTGGGACACGCGATCGTTGATAGACTGTGCAATTCAAACTGGGACACAGATCATTGATATGAATTGGCGACTGCCACACAATGTGTTGCAAAAAACACCTGCTTAATTCTTAAATGAATTGCAGAGTACCTGGCCAGGTTCTGTCCTATCTTATATTCTAGTTGCTAATATTATACTACATGCATACTCCCTTTATATTTTCAACAGTGAATAATAATATATATAATGGATGCTTTATTATAAACTAATACTATGCTCATTAGTTTATTTTCTAATCTAATCGTTTTGGCAGTTCTATGTCTGGTATTGCCTTGCTGATTTAGTACTTTCTAAGTACTGCTGCGCTTTTCTCGTTTTCTGGCCCTATCGGCTTGCCATAGTTTTAAGGCTGATTTTTTTCCTCGTGTGTTTGGTAGCCGGGATTTAGAAAAGATGGTGATGACATCTCTGGGTGTGTTTTGTTTGGTACGCTGTGCTCTTAAGACTTGCCGTTTTTTGAATTTTTGGTTAAGTTTGATTTTTTGTAAAGGTCCCCACTTTAAATCTTCGACATACTTCTTCTTCTTCTTGTTTTCTCCTCTTACCGTTTAAGCTACAAACGCCGTTCAAACTTTAAAACGTGTGACCGGTCTGGAAGAGGGTGCTTGTATACAACTTTTGATATCTTTTATACTTTTTAAACTATTAAGTTTGTTTTCCTTTTTTGTCCATCTTCATTCACTTTAATGGGACTTTTCCCCATTGTTTAAAAACTCCCAGACTTCCAGCTTTCTATTTCCTGTAAAGCGATGTAACTTTTGACACAAATCAGCTGCTTTGACCACTTTCCCAACAAGTAAGACAAAAAGTGAGGTATACGGAATCTTCCTCTACTTCTCTGCTATTCAAATCTGAAACCAAAACAGAAATAACTTTTTACCAGTCAAAGGTACACCTGTTTTAGTAACCGCATCAACTAAATTTTCTCTAACGTTTTATAAACAACTACAAATTTTGACCCATTCCCAACAAGTTAGACAAATACTTAGAAAATAAATCTTCTCTACTTCTCAACTATTCAAATATGAAATCAAAACAGGAATGGCGTCTACCGATCAAGAGGTCAGCTGTTTAGTAACCGCATCAACTTCTTTCAGGAGGCTGCTTCCGCTGTTGAATTAACTGCCATAGAACTTTGAGAAATTTCAAATTCTCGCACATTCTAAGCACGAGACAATCAGTAAACAACGTGACTTTTGACACAAATCAGCTGCTTTGACCACTTTCCCAATAAAAGCGAGCCCCACAACTGTACTGGTAAAGTTACCATCTAGTTTGATCTTCTGTTTCATTAGTCTGGGTTGTCTACAGGTCTGGTTGTTTTTAAGTCTGTTTCCTTTAGCAGGTATATTCGGTCTTACATAGACATTGTAGTGTCGACCCAGCTTTACTAATGTTTGTTCTTACACTCAAGTTGTATGCTTTTTTTTTTTATTTTTTATTTTGTTTTTCTATTTTCGTTTGGTCGGCCCGAGCTTTCGTCTCTTTCTCTTTTCATCTTGATGCGTCGCTGTGGGTGCAGTAGCTCGGGTTTTTGAAGCCTGGTTTAAAAAGGTCTGGATCGTTTCATTGTTCTGAAAGACTCTACTCACGAACCTGGACAGGACTACGTGAGGATCGGGTTTGTTCTCTGCTGATGGATTATCATTTGTTTTGAATGGACATTCTGTTTTGTTTTTGTGAGTCATGTTTTGTTCTGTTCGCGGATCTCTAGTTTGAACTGTTATTTGAACTATTTACAGACTTTTACAACTGAAGCTGTTGTTGTCTGGCGGTCCTTCTAATATCTCTGCATTTTGCAATCAGCTGTGTCATTCTGTTGATGTTTTGCTGCATACTATGAAGTAGTGATTTCACTGTAGTGACGAGTTTTCCTTTTGAATCATTTCAGTGATTGCTGGTTTATCTATGCAGAAGGGGTTGAGCTGGCGTTTCTCATTATTGGGGTTTATGCTAACGTTTATACTAGTATCTGTTTGCACGGCAGCTTATTAAAATTACCATATGGTCGTTTTTTTTTGAATATGTTTTGATGTCTTCAGGGTTGGGCAGATGTATCATTTTGTATTATTGGCATGGCGAGTGTGAGGATTGTTGTCAACTATTTGGTGGGATACACACACTAAACAGTAGTAATTGCTGATGCATACTAACTGTCCTGGATTCCTTTTCCTCGCTCTAGCTGGATACTACATGTAAATGAAGTGTCCGTTACAATAGTTTCTATGATTCCTGTATACAGTAGAATCCTGTTAGCTGAATAGTTTGAACTTCTTGCTGAGTTTATGGTAACACTTTATATGAAGCTGTCATTTTAAATAGTTTATTAAGAGTTATAGATGCTTAAAATATGGGTTATAATGTTTTATAATGCATTATAGAACAAGTCATACACAAGTAGTAACAACATTTACTAATGTGTTATAAATACTGAATAGATGATACAAAGAAATCTGCAATAAATGAAAATATAAAACTGTATATTAGCTGTAAACAATCAGGACAAATCACATTAAACACACATGATTTACACTTCATTGTATGGGTCATTTATTTTGAATTTTCAATGAATCTGCTTATTGAAAAAGGTTTTCATTATTTGTACAAAAAGCAAACACCTGCCATGTCAATTGTCAATATAGTGTAGGGCCTCCATGGGCAGCCAACGGCACGATTGGACGTGGCGGGTAGTGATTCTGCAAGGTGCTTTTAAATTGTGCTGGAGGGATGCAGGACTGTTCCTCAATGATTACCAACCTCTAATTCCTTCAGGTTGTGTTGTGGGGGTGGAAATCTGCAGTCAAGTCAAATGGCCCATACATAGAGGTCACATCACTTTGAGACTGTTCCTTGTGAAAAAAAGCCTCAGTAGTAATTTGTGCCGCCTTGAAAATGGAAACATCGCCAACCAAGCACCTCTTATCAGCCCTCTATCAAAAGTCTGTCAGATCTGTCGTCCTGTGGTCCCGTTGTGACTGATTTGTGTCAGGGGAGATGCATCTTTTACCACATCACAGAATACATGTCAGGAATACCCATTTTCAATCAGGCCTGTGGATGACACAAAAGTGTGTGCTGCATGTAGCAGGTTTTCCTGTGTTTGTGTTCCCTTTGAAGAAATCCAAAGTGCTAGTCAGAACTATAGGGGTTAAAATACATCCAACACTGAAGCATTATCACCCCCTGGGAGAAACAAAAAAACAAGAACTGCAGTTTAGTCTCCTCTCAATACAAGGTGGTTGGATAGCGGCTTCCTTTGATCAAGGTGTTTTTAGAGCATTTTACCGCACTGAGAATCCCCTGCATTGCTGTTCAGATCAGTAACGACCCTGATAGCTCTAATGTTACCAGTCGTACACGCTGTGATAATAAGGACCTGTATCCTCACCATTTCAAATATAATATATAACACATGATGTGAGAGGAGAAGTTGCGTGGTAAGAGGTGTGGATTGGAATCAGACTCTTTATACTAAACCTTTGTCACATATAATGGATTTATTTTACTGTGAAAATGAACGAAATAAATACAATCAAAATACCATCATCATCTTATTTGAATTCAAGGTGACATTTACAAATTTCAACACAAGTGATGTAGAAAGCAACTCAGGGCGACTGTAAAATAATCAAACTTGGTAATAATTAAGAGCCTCACTCAGAACTGCAAACTGGTTTCTTCTGCATTTTTAAAACACTCTGACGTCCGTCAAGGCTTTCATCGAGAGGCAATGCCTGCAGACAAACCAGGATTCCTCTCCAGTATAATGCAATATTACACAGTGACAGGTGACAGTGGGCACTTCAATTCAATCAAAGGGAATCATGTGAAATATCTGCTGGACAGCTGCTCCAATGCATTGCTATTATTG
>CM072692.1:5347021-5398108 GCA_036884735.1 Huso huso
TAATGTACACACACACACAGTGAACAAATAAACACACAACACTGACTGTACAGCAACACCCCCTCAATCCAGCACGTCAATTACAGACTAATGTACACACACACAGTGAACAAATAAACACACAACACTGACTGTACAGCAACACCCCCTCAATCCAGCACGTCAATTACAAACTAATGCACACACACACAGTGAACAAATAAACACACAACACTGACTGTACAGCAACACCCCTCAATCCAGCACGCAGTGAATTAAACAAACTAATGTACACAACACAATCTTGTTCAGTGAACAAATAAACACACAAATACTGACTGTACAGCAACACCCCTCAATCCAGCACGTCAATTACAAACTAATGTACACACACACAGTGAACAAATAAACACACAACACTGACTGTACAGCAACCCCTCAATCCAGCACGTACATTACAAAACTAATGTACACACACACAGTGAACAAATAAACACACAACACTGACTGTACAGCAACACCCCTCAATCCAATCATTAGCACACACACAGAAACAAATAAACAACAACACTGTACACACACCCCACAGTCGCAGAACAAATAATGTACACACACACACACAACACTGACTGTACAGCAACACCCCCTCAATCCAGCACGTACATTTACAAACTAATGCACACACACACAGTGAACAAATAAACACACAACACTGACTGTACAGCAACCCCTCACCCCTCAATCCAGCAAACACACAACACTGACTGTACAATTACAAAACTAATGTACACACACAAAACAGTGAAACTGACTGTACAAATGAAACAAACACACAACACTGACTGTTACAAACAACACCCCACAGTCAATCCAGCACTGACTGTACAGCAACACCCCTAAAACTACAAACTGTACACACACACACAGTGAACAAATAAACACACAACACTGACTGTACAGCAACACCCCCTCAATCCAGCACGTATATTACAAACTAATGTACACACACACACAGTGAACAAATAAACACACAACACTGACTGTACAGCAACACCCCCTCAATCCAGCACGTTACATTACAAACTAATGTACACACACACAGTGAACAAATAAACACACAACACTGACTGTACAGCAACACCCCTCAATCCAGCACGTCATTACAAACTAATGTACACACACACAGTGAACAAATAAACACACAACACTGACTGTACAGCAACACCCAATCCAGTACGCTAAATCCAGCACGTGAATTAAACAAACTAATGTACACACAATCCAGTGAACAAATAAACAACAAAACACTGACTGTACAGCAACACCCCTCAATCCAGCAATCATTACAAACTAATGTACACACACATAGTGAACAAATAAACACACAACACTGACTGTACAGCAACACCCCTCAATCCAGCACGCTAATTACAAACTAATGCACACACACAGTGAACAAATAAACACACAACACTGACTGTACAGCAACACCCCTCAATCTAGCACGTACATTACAAACTAATGTACACACACATAGTGAACAAATAAATACACAACACTGACTGTACAGCAACACCCCCTCAATCCAGCACGTCAATTACAAACTAATGCACACACACATAGTGAACAAATAAATACACAACACTGACTGTACAGCAACACCCCCTCAATCCAGCACGTCAATTACAAACTAATGAACAAATAAACACACAACAGTGAACAAATAAACACACAACACTGACTGTACAGCAACACCCCCTCAATCCAGCACGTCAATTACAAACTAATGCACACACACACAGAGTAAACAAATAAACACACAACACTGACTGTACAGCAACACCCCCTCAATCCAGCACGTCAAAATTACAAAATAAACTAATGTACACACACATAGTGAACAAATAAACACACACAACACCAACACGTGACTAATGCACACACACATAGTACAGCAACACCCCCCCTCAATCCAGCACCGGACTACATTGTGAACAAACTAATGCACACACAGTAAAACACGTTTTATTTAATGGTAGTACAGTTCTGAAAAGAAAATCCCAGATAAACTGCTTCCAGAACAGCAGTGCTTCTGAAGATCCTATCGGTGGGTTTTAGTTCAATTGTAATTCCCGTACAAATAGAAACAACGTGCTTACTATCTATGAGGAGATTTAGTATCGATTTATCTTGCAGAGAAATTACAAACACGCAAGTCACAGTGAGAAAAAAATAAGCGAGTAGGATATATTGTAGTTTTTACAGAAATCAAACTGATATTTTGAGGTGATTTTTTTGGGCAAAAGAACATCTACGTCACACTCTTGGACTCAAGAGCCACACCAGCATTGTCCTGCCCCTTAACAACCAATACACACTCCTGATTCGCTGGTACAGTACTCCCCTGACCTTTCAACTCCCACCTAATAGACTCTCGGTAACAGTCATAGCCACACATGCTGCTACATACAGGTAGGCTACCGTATTACAGAAAATAAGCAGCCTCCTGACTTCTAAAATGTCACGAGTCATGTAATAAAACATCGGCAGCGTTTGAAAATCAGATTAATAAAGATCACCCTCGTATAGAGGCTGCACTCTTAAGCACCGCAGTGATTTGGATCAATTTAAAATAAACGCAGCGGCGCCCAATTGAAGTAATACGGTATTACAGGGTAGTAACAGAATTTACTAATGTGTTATAAACACTGAATAGCTGATATAAGAAATCTGCAATGAATGAAAATATAAAACTGTATATTAGCTGTAAACAAATCAGGACAAATCACATTAAACACAAATGATTTACACTTCATTGTCTGGGTCATTTATTATTTTTATTTAAAAATTAATCTGTTTATTGAAAAAGGTTTTTCATTATTTGTACAAAAAAATGGAAACACCTGCCATAGCAGTGTCAATATAGTGTACGGCCTCCATGGACAGCCAGCACGGCACTGATTGGACGTGGCAGGTAGCGATTCTGCAAGGTGCTTTTTAAATTGTGCTGGAGGGATACGGGACCATTCCTCAATGATTACCAGCTTCTAATTCCTTCAGGTTGTGTTGTATTGGGGGTGGAAATCTGCAGTCAAGTCAGAATGGTCCATACATAGAGAGAGTCACATCACTTTAGAAACTGTTCTTTGTGAATAAGCCTCAGTAATAATTTGTGCCGCCTTGAAAATGGAAGCACCTGCCAACCAAGCACGATATTTATTTATTTTTGCTTATTTTAACAACAATGTGAGTGAAATATCATCACAAGAAAGAAGACATTTCCATGGATATTGTAAATCACAATCAAATTGCGTTACATGTGCATGTGTTTTAAGCCTGGCCTTTGTCGCCCTCTTCAGGACAAACTCTGCAGCTGCGCAGACCCTGATTGAAAGCAATTCTTTTCACTTGGTGTGGTTCCATTGGAAATGTAGGGCCCTATTCACACAACCTTCAGGACTGTTTTGTTAAAGACTCTTTATGGTTTAAATCAGGTTGTTTAGAGAGGGGGGAGCAGTTTACTGTTTATTAATTTTATTGTGTATTATTATTCAAAGCACCGTTTAAGGTCAACAATCTTTATAATCATGTTTTAAATTAAAACCAAAATATGAATGTAAAGAAGGACCATTTTAATAACCATTTGTTTTTTTATGTTTCTGTACTTCAATTAATGCAAACCTTTTTTTCATGTACTTTCTTTTAAATGTTTTGTACAGTTTTAATTTTCAATAAATGATTTGTTCTGCACCTACTTCTGAAATGAACATAAACTAAGTGGACTGTCAACAGCAGCTGCTCTCTGGAAATGTGAAGTGAACAAAAAAGCTTTGGAGAAAATGTTAAACACACATAAAAGATATTCTACTATAACAATGACCACACAGTGTTGCTTTAACTGAACAATACCAGCAGACCAGCCTATTTCATACAGGTCTTTGTAACTAAACAATACCAGCAGACCAGCCTATTTCATACAGGTCTGTGTAACTAAACTATACCAGCAGACCAGCCTATTTCATACAGGTCTTTGTAACTAAACAATACCAGCAGACCAGCCTATTTCATACAGGTCTGTCACAAAGACGGCCGGAGTGGGTGGCGTCAGACCAGATGCAGGAAATAAACAACAGAGACTTGGAGTTTGGTGGAGCTGAGCGAATGGTTTCGCTCAGCATTTAATAAAACAGCACAGAAAATAAAAGGTTTGAACAGAACACAAAACAGGACACGGCACTTTAAGCCAAAATAAATAGACAGACAAAACGAACTAACACTTAAACGGTGCACGGAGACAAACAAACACGGTGAGAACAAACACTTTACGTTTCTATTTCGCTTTTCTTTCTCCTTCTCTCTCTCTCCCGTTCTCCACTCTCGAACACCCAACCCCGACTGCAAGAAATGTGCGTCTATATATACTATTGTGCTGGGATTCAATTACTAATTAATTATTCACTTGAATCCCAGCACGTGAATTAATTCTGTGCAACCCCGTGCTCACATATTACATTTAACCAGCACGTGAAGTGATTTGTGCCCTCCTCGTGCCTAAATACAAATCTACAATTTAAATCACACGTGAAACACAGACCCATTTATATCCCGTGTACCAATCTATACACCAACATTAACACACGCAACATACAACACATAACACACAAATGCACACAGGGGCGGGGCGCATTGCCACATATACCCCTCCTTGTGCGCAGCACACCTGGCCTCAATGGCCTCCTCCCCCCTTAAAAATCCAGCAGTCCAGAACAAAGTCTCGGGCTGGGAAGGGAGGCTTCAGTGGGCCCATGGCTGGCCATGCTGTCAGCACCCCTGCCGGTAGTGGCACGGCTGACAGCCTGCTGGTCCACGCCTGCAGTGAAATTGCTGCGGGGGATGCTGGTCTCCTGACCTCTCCCCCTGTCTTCGTAGCAGTAGCTCCCTTTGGTGGGGCTCCGACCACAGTACTGCCGGCAGCGAAGAAGCTACAGTGGGAGCAGGTCTCCGGACCTCCCCACAATCTCCGGCAGCGAAACTGCTGCAGTGGGGCAGGTCTCCAGACCTCCCCACGATCTCGCAGCGAAACTGCTGCAGTGGGAGCAGGTCTCCCAACCTCCCCACGATCTCCGGCAGCGGAACTGCTGCAGTGGGAGAGCAGGCCTCCTGACCTCCCCCACGATCTCCGTGGCCGGCAGCTCCCCTTGGTGGGGTTCCGGCCACAGTACTTCCTGCTGCGATAAGGAGCAGCTGGCAGCCCCAGGTGATGAGGAGCGGCTGGCAGCCCCAGGCGTCGCGGAGCGGCTGGCAACCCCAGGCGTGCGGAGCGGCTGGCAGCCCCAGGCGATGCCAGACAGGCATCCTTGGGCGAAGCGTGGCAACCATCCTTGGGCGAAGCAAGGCAGGGAGTCAGGACAAACTGGGGTGCGGGTGTTCACCCTCTTCTCGACCTCTGCGGCCGGGCGGTTCTTCCCCGTGCTTCCCTCAGCAGCCTATGCAAGGCTGCTGAGGACCGCCCCATCTAGTCCTGATCCTTCTGGTGAAGGGAGAGGCAACTCTTGCTCCTCTCCCTCGTGATGGAGGCAGAGGCAGCTCCGCTCCTCTCCCCTCGTGATGGTGGGGAAAGTGATACCAGCAGGCATTCATCCTCTGCTGGTGGGGAAGTGATACCAGCAGGTATTCATCCTCTGCTGGTGGACAGGGACCCAGCAGGCATTCACCCTCTGCTGGTGGACATGGCGGAGGCAGAGGCAGCTCCTGCTGCTCTGCTCCTGCGGTGGAGGTGGGCGGAGTCAGAGGCAGCTCCAGCTGCTCTGCTCCTGCCGTGTGTAGGTGGTGGAGGCAGAGGCAGCTCGCTGCTCTGCTCCTGCCGGTGAAGGTGGGAGCAGCGTGTAGTCTCCTGCCGATGGAGGTGGAGCAGCGTGTAGTCTCCCCCTTTCCAGGGGACTGGTGCTGCTCTGCCTCTCTTGCAGGGGGAACTGGTGCGGCTCCGCTTTTTTGAGCGGGGAAACCAGCAGGCATTCTTCCTCTGCTGGTTGTGCTGAAACCAGCAGGCATTCTTCCTCTGCTGGTTGGGCTGGGAAACCAGCAGGCATTCTTCCTCTGCTGGTTGGGCTGGGGAAACCAGCAGGCATTCTTCCTCTGCTGGTTGTGCTGGGGAAACCAGCAGGCATTCTTCCTCTGCTGGTTGTGCTGGGGAAACCAGCAGGCATTCTTCCTCTGCTGGTTGTGATGGGGAAACCAGCAGGCATTCTTGCTCTGCTGGTGAAGGTGGGAACAGCTGCCTCTCAGGCTTCTGTTCCCACGGTCCCCCCGTCTGGGCGCTAGACGCTCGCGGTCCCTCCGTCTGGGCGCTAGTTCCTCCTCTTCATACTGGGTGGGGCATATGGCTAACGTGTGCCCATAAGCCCCACAGCCAGGGCATAACTCTGCCCTTGAGGTTCTTTAAAAAAAACCCAGCCATCATCCCCGACCTCCTCCCTTTTGGGCTGTGGGCGCCCGACTCCTCCCTTTTGGGCTGTGGGCGTTCGGGCTCCTCCCACTCAGGCGTAGGAAGTTGGGCTCCTCCCGCTTGGGCTGTGGACGCTCTGGCTCCTCCCGCTTGGGCTGTGGACGCTCTGGCTCCTCCCGCTTTGGGCTGTGGGCGCTCTGGCTCCTCCTGCTTGGGCTGTGGGCGCCCGGCTCCTCCCTTTTGGGCTGTGGACGTTCGGGCTCCTCCCGCTCAGGCGTGGAAGTTCGGGCTCCTCCCGCTTGGGCTGTGGATGCTCAGGCTCCTCCCGCTTGGGCTGTGGGACGCTCAGGCTCCTCCCGCTTGGCTGTGGACGCTCAGGCTCCTCCCGCTCAGGTACTGGAGAGGGCAGCGACTGCTCCTCTCCCTCTTGCTCACTGGAAGGCATCCTCCCATGTCTGCCGCTAGGTACCCCCCAGCACCACCATGGTGAGGTCAACGGATGCCGGGTTGTGCTGTTGCTCCCCAGTCCTCCCATCGTTCTCCATCTCGCATCTGCAGCGCGTGAACAACCCAGGGAAGGTCACTGGCGAAGTTCCCCTCGGGTGCACCAGCCAGTCCCATATTTCCCGGACGGTGGGGAACCCGGTGGCAGTGGGGGTAGAGGGGTGGCTACTGCCCCGTTGTGGCTGTCCTCCTCCCAGCCTGGCATGCAGGATGAGTGCTGCAGCTGTTGTTGTTGCTGCTGCTGCCACTGCTTCCTGCAGCTCTTTCTTCCCATCCTCGCTGTACTATTATATATATATATTTTTTTTTTTTTTTTTTTTTGTAATCCAAAAATGCGGTTCCTGCTCTGGCCTGAGTCCTGGAGGCGCTGTCGATCCCACGCAGGACACCACGTGTCACAAAGACGGCCGGAGTGGGTGGCGTCAGACCAGATGCAGGAAATAAACAACAGAGACTTGGGGTTTTGGTGAGGCAGCATTTAATAAACAGAACAGAAAATAAAAGGTTTTAAACACAAAACAGGACACGGCACTTCACGCCAAAATAAAGAGACAAACAAAACGGACTATACAGTGCACGGACAGACACACAAACAGGGACGAACAAACACGGTGAGAAACACTACTTATTATTCTTGTTATTATTATTATTATTACCTCCTCTCTCTCCCGTTCTTTCGCCCTGAACACCCAACCCCGACTGAATGCTACGTGTCTCTATATATACTGTTGTGCTGGGATTCAATTACTAATTAATTATTCACTTGAATCCCAGCACGTGAATTAATTATGTGCAACCCCGTGCTCACATATTACATTTAACCAGCACGTGAAGTGATTTGTGCCCTCCTCGTGCCTAAATATAAATCTACATTTTTAAATACACGTGAAACACAGACCCGTTTATATCCCGTGTACCAATCTATACACCAACATTAACACACGCAACATACAACACATAATAAGCACACAGGGGCGGGGCACATTGCCACAAGCCTATTTAAGCAAATTAGAAAAATAGTCAGGATAACAAGCTGCACTGTTTTTAAAAACCTTTACATCCGTTAACCTGTTCTGCAGTCCTACATAATCTACAACTGTTTCAAACACCATTTCCATCACTTCACACCAATTTAAATCAACTATTAATACTGACTATAAGAAAGCTGTCTTTGGTAAGCAAAACCATGCATTTTCATCAGAATATTAAAATACGTTTTCATATTTAGAGTACAGTAAGCAGGCAGATGCGGTTTTCTGCTTTCCTTGCAGACACTTTTTCATTAGTTCAAAAGAACCCGCTTTAACTGAAAATAGAGTGAAGGACTGGAAAGATCTAAAGACAAAAAACTTCAGAAACATTCGTAATCTGGCACCACAAACAGTGTTGTGAAAGGTGTATGTTCTGACTAGCGTCACAGTTATCAAATTCTCACAAAACGATGGTGCGTGAAAACAGACAGTATGTTGTGAAAATATTTTGCCTCAAGTTCCTTTAAATCAGATTTGCATCAAGCAGTTTGTATAGATAAAAGCGATTCGAATAAATGTAGAAATTGTGAAGAAGATGTTCCAGGTAAGGGAAAGAGCGAGAAGGATTCAGAGTTTTCGTCGGCTGCCTCCTCTGTATGGGGGGCTCCGATCGGCGGGAAGAATTGCCGTTAAACCAGCCAAGCACCGTCTCCTCCAATGGCATTGAAATGCAACTAATCCCTCTATCTGTACTACAGTGTTGATTTTGATATCCCAGCAGCCCTAGCGGTCTGGCGATTGCGCAGTAGGAAAACGAGAAACATTCGTTAGACCTGCTTTGCGAGCGTGCAGGGAAAAAAATGATTTATTCTCTCACAGATATTCTTTGTGTTGGTCAGAACAATTTCTTAGGAGGGGTGGGGCAATTTATTTTGGGGAGTCTTAGCCTCTTATACCCGCCGCCTATGCCTTCACGTCAGAGGTTGGTGGCAAGCAGATGCGAAATTAATTTCCCTCAAAACATTTTTTTCCATAAATGTTGTTTCTTTTATAATATTACACAAGCCTTTTGTAGGCTGTCTGGTGGACACAAAATTGCACGTTATCCTTTTTTTCATGGCTGTATGTTATACTGGGTTAAAAAAAAGCTCTATACTTGCACTTGCTAAGTAATTTCATCTGGATAGTGAAACTGTCCCCACCTTTTCAATGCCAAATTTATAAATCACCTTGTATATATAGTTTTTAAATATTTTTTTAAAAAATACATTCTGTATTATATCTTGCAGTTCTTTCAAAACTGTATATTATATGTGAGATCTTCACAGCATATTGAAGTGCTTGGCGTTTCATTTTTTAATGGAATTATTTCATTTGCAAGAAAAATTAAAAAAAAAAAAAAACTTAGCCTTTCACGCCTTTTCACATACCCACTGATACCCACAGTTTCCAGTAAGAAGCAATTCAATCTTATCCATGCAATTCATAGATTCAAAGGTTGAGTTTGTTTTCCACAGTGGTTCTGTTGATTTATGACAGTTCTATATTAAATGGAACAGAAAGATGTTACAGAACTGGATCAAAGAACAACAGTCTGTTCCAGTCTGATAAACTGCAGGGCAGAGTCTGCTGCCCACAGTGTTTTATTTTTTTATTAGTATTTTATTCCTGTTTTTGCATGTGATTTTTTTTTTTTTTTTTTTGCTTTAAAGTAGTGCAAAATTTGCAATATTAAAAAAAAACAAACAAATGAGATGCACGACTGTCCCCTGAGGTGTACATGAGGTAATGCACTCCAAATATCCCAAGTGTGTCACAGCTCTTGCAAGAGAGAGGCTGTCTCTTTTGTAAAGTGATGTGGTTCTGAAGAGCGTGATGTGCTGGGTTTGCACTCAGTGTCTGTCTGTGTATTACAGACGTGCTCAAATTTGTTGGTACCCTTATAGCTCATTGAAATAATGCTTCATTCCTCAAAACATTTCATGAACTCAAAGCTCAAAGACTTATCGGCCTATAGACTACCTGTATATTACCACAAACTTACTGCAATGTTTGAAAAGCAACATTCATTATTTAAAATTCAAAATCATATCGATCGAAATAAATGTGTTTGTGGCAGGAGAAAGACTCTGGACATTGGAAAATACACGAGCAGAATGAGTTCAGGTTAAATGGGTGTGTTGGTTGTCAATTCAACCAGACCACATGTATAAAACTAAGCTCACTTTATAGGTCAGTTCACTGGTAAGAGTACAGCTGTTAAACCAGCTTTCAAGTGTGCAGCTTCGTTCAGTAATTCACTTTTTGTAAAGCCTGTGTGAAGTGAGTTGTTTTTAATGAAAGTATGTATTGTAGTTTGAGTGCTTGCTGCCTTGTCTGAGAAGCTTGTCTGCTGCTCTGTAAACTGTGTATTTATTGTGTAGTTCAGCCTGTTCCATTCAGCGCTCTTCACGCATAGGCAGCGCGTGAGTCTTTCGTTTGGGGATGGCTATTCCACACACTCCCCCTGCATTTATTGGACCCAACGATGTACCCCAAGATACACACATTATATATATGCAAGTCTTAATTTACATATATATTTATATATATATATAATTTGTTTATTTAGCAGACGCCTTTATCCACGGCGACTTACAGAGACTAGGGTGTGTGAACTATGCATCAGCTGCAGAGTCACTTACAACTACGTCTCACCCGAAAGACGGAGCACAAGGAGGTGAAGTGACTTGCTCAGGGTCACACAATGAGTCAGTGGCTGAGGTGGGGTTTGAACCGGGGACCTCCTGGTTACAAGCCCCTTTCTTTAACCACTGGACCACACAGCCTCCTATATACACACTATAAAGGAAACACATGTCAAAGAAATTAGATATGGATCTGAAATATCACAGATCTTAACAAGTCATCTTCTTGTTTAGATTCACTTTGTATATTAAAGTTTGTGCTGCTATTAAAGCACCCGCTGCCTCAATAGAGCTCTCACAGTGCTGTCTAACCTCCAAGTTCATCAGATAAACACGAGTGTAACCCTAACCCTGCCCCCTCACGAAATCCAGAGCATGCTGTGTTCAGACATCATAAAAAAGCCTGATGACAGCAAAATGACTAAAACTGAATCAGTACTGTGTACCTTATCCCAGTTCTGTAGCATATATCTACATCATCTATTATACTGCTGCCATAAAACAGTGTGATCAAAGAAACATACAGACCCAACCTTGGGGATACACATTGCATTGATAAGACTGAATGGCTAGTTACTGGAAACTGTGTGTGTGTGTGTGTGTGTGTGTCTGTGTGTGTGTGCGTGTGTGTGTATGTGAAAAGGCATGTAAGGGTAATGAAATAACTTGTTTTTACTGGATATAGTAAACTCTATCTAGATGAAATGAGCTGGGAAGTGCAAGTGCAGAGCTTTCTTTAACCCAGGATGTTTTCAGATTGAAGGGACATTTACTCCTTTCTAAAACATCAAACAGAAAGTTTATATTCCAAAGCTTCAAATACAGTGAATAACTCAGGGGTGTTTTACTAGTGCTGAAACAAACATAGACAGCAGATTATTTTTCTTTTTCATAAAGTATGAAAACACAACCCTGATATCACTGCTAGTGAATGGAGGTGCACAGCAAGTAAGATTTAAGATGAACTCCCTTTAAATTGGGTCTGTTTAATAAAAGGCAGATCTCAGCTATCTGTATGTAGTCTTTACGTGTTAGAAATGGTTGACTGTTCGTTCACATGGACACTAATACAGACTTTACTGTATACTTTTTTTTAAATAAATACATTATTCAAGAGATGTTGTATTTCTCCTCACTGGGGGAGAGTGTTGCAGGTGGAAAGGTTTCTGATTCCATGCTTGAGAGCTCTCTAGAAGCCACACAGTGCATGAACTGAGTTTAAAAAGTGACCAGGATGTGATGACTGACATGAGATAATGATATGCAAAGTGATTCTAACCAAGAAGAGCAATACATTGGTTAAGAGAACTGTGATATTCTGTACCAAGTTGCTGTTCAAGCTGCATCAACCTACAAGTTGCCCCTCCATCGGTGCTCCTGTAGCAAACACACTGTCCACATGTCTGCTTCCAGCTCACAGGTGGCTGGCTGTTACATTCTTGCTCTATTTCCTGCACTGCTCCCAAATAGCCACAGTTCCCTGCAATTTCCATGAGTATAAATAGGGCTAAATTTAGAAACACTAAAATAAACGTAATACATTCAATGTCGAATGTTCTGGTTATAAATGGCTTTTAATATCTTCTCAAAAGCTGAATTTTAAATCATCTGTTTCGTTAGTTTCATTGCTTCATAGACAGGTACTTCAACCCTATTCAGTGTAAGGGCTCAAACGGGGCCTTCGTGAGAGGCTCCAGTCTGCTTATACCGCGTCTCCCAGCCTTTCTCGAAAAAGTCAAGTTAGAGAAAGCGTCAGATCTTCTTGTGGCCCCAAGTGGCCCAGGAGAGTCTGGTTTTCGACCCTGTGCCTGCTTTTACACGGCCAGCCCTGGGAGATTCCACTTTGCTCGGATCTTGATACTGGTAGGTCACCTTCCACCTTGAAGGTGTATTTAGTGGCTATCTCTGCTTGCCATGCCCCTGTAAATTCAGAGTCTCTGGGCACACATTTTTTGGCTGCACATTTCTTAAAGACGCTTGGCAATTATGCCCTCCCAGGAGGACTGTTCTCCCCGAATGGAGCCTTAATATTGTACTGGAGGCTTTCAGGAAGGCTCCGTTTGAGCCCTTACACGCCATAGAGTTGAAGTACCTGTCTATGAAGGCAGCCTTCCTTGTGGCTATCACCTCCACTAAGCAGGTCAGTGAGCTGCAGGCGCTATCTTTGCACAGCTCCTGCAAGTGTATTTGGGAGGATGGCAGCAGGGTGTCTCTGTGCACCAACCCTGCTTTCCTCCCCAAGGTGATCACAGCCTTACACATTAATCAGTCTGTGGAACTGGAGTCCTTCCATCCACCTCCATTTGTTTCAACAGAGGATGAGAGATTGAATTTCCTCTTTGCACTGCAGGCATTGAGATGCTATGTGCATTGGACAAGAGCTCTGCGTCATTTTGACCAGCTCTTTGTCTGTCACAGGACACGGACCGTAGGACAGCCTCTGTTACATTGGATTGTGGATACAGTCTTGACTGCGTCTAATGGTGCTGGCTTGCCCCCACCTGGTTGGTTAGCCGCACACTCCACTAGAGGGTTGGCTACATCTTGGGCCCTCTTCAGAGGTGCCTCATTGTCTGATATTTGTACTGCGGCTAGCTGGGCTACGCCACATACCTTCTCCAGGTTCTACCCTATTAATGTGGTAGACCCTGCCCTGCCTTCATTAGACACGAGGGTCCTTGAGGGTGTAAGTTCACACCGCTAACCCCTGGGTTAGACAGTGCTTATGTGTCCCTCATATGCTCCCGTTCCTTCTCCCTCGCGATGGCTCTGGTATACATTATCCCATACGTAATGTTTTGGTGGTCGTCTTCGAATTGAAAGGGAACCTTAGGTTATTTACCGTAACCCTGGTTCCCTGAAAGAGAAGATGACCACCAACCACGAGGTCACATCTGTCGCCCTCACGGGTTCGATGGAAAAAGAGAAATGGCTTCTTCAGGATGACGGTTTTAATCCCTCAGTGGGTGTGACCGAGTGCATCATCCCAGGAAGGGACCTATCGGTAGCTCTGGTATAGAGAGCTCAGCGATACCTACCCAATGGGAAGGCATATCCCATTCGTAATATCTTGGTGGTCGTTTTCTCTTTCAGGGAACCAGGGTTACGGTAAGTAACCTAATGTTTTCAATATACAAAATATTTGATATTACAGATTATACAGTAAAGTCTATACAAGTGTCCACCTGAACAAACAGTCAACCATTTCAAACACGTAAAACCTACATACAGATAGCTGAGATCTGCCTTTTATTAAACAGACCCATTTTAAAGGGAGTTGATCTTAAATCTTACTTGCTGTGCACCTCCATTCACTACCAGTGATATCAAGGATGTGTTTTCATACTTTCTGAAAAAGGAAAAATGAACTGCTGTTTATGTTTATGTTTCAGAACTGGTGAAACACTCCTGAGTTATTTACAGTGCCTATAGAAAGTCTACACTCCCTTGAACTTTTTTCACATTTTGTTGTGTAATTGTGTTGTGAAATGATATATTAAAAATACAAAACTGCAAGATCATAATTGGATAAGTCTCCACCCCCCTGAGTTAATACTTGGTGGAAGCACCTTTGGCAGCAATTACAGCTGTGAGTCTGTTGGGATAGGTCTCTACCAACTTTGCACACCTAGATTTGGCAATATTTGACCATTCTTCCTTACAAATCTGTTCAAGCTCTGTCAAGTTCCTTGGGGAGCATTGATGGACAGCAATCTTCAAGTCATGCCACGATTGGATTTAGGTCGGGGCTCTGACTGGGCCACTCAAGGACATTTACCTTTTTGTTCCTTAGCCACTTCAGTGTAGCTTTGGCTGTGTGCTTTTGGTCGTTGTCATGCTGAAAGGTGAACTTCTGTCCCAGTTTCAGCTTTCTTGCAGAGGGAAGCAGGTTTTCCTCAAGGACTTCTCTGTACTTTGCTCCATTCATTTCCCCTTCTATCCTGACAAGTGCCCCAGTCCCTGCCGATGAGAAACATCTCCATAACATGATGCTGCCACCACCATGCTTCACAGTAGGGATGGTGTTCTTTGGGTGATGCGCTGTGTTGGGTTTGCGCCACACATAACGCTTTGCATGTAGGCCAAAAAGTTCAATTTTAGTTTCATCAGACCACAAAACTTTTTGCCACATGGCTACAGTGTTTTTTTTGCATACTTCAAACAGGATTCAAGGTGGGCTTTCTTGAGTAATGTCTTCCTTCTTGCCACCCTACCATACAGGCCAGATTTTTGGAGTGCTTGGGATACTGTTGTCACATGCACACTTTGACCAGTCTTGGCCATAAAAGCTTGTAGCTCTTGCAAAGTTGCCATTGGCCTCTTGGTAGCCTCTCTGATCAGTTTCCTTCTTGCTCGATCATCCAGTTTGGAGGGACGGCCTGATCTAGGCAGGGTCTTGGTGGTGCCATACACCTTCCACTTCTTAATAATTGTCTTAACCGTGCTCCAAGGGATATTCAAGGCCATTGATATTTTTTTATACCCATCCCCTGATCTGTGCCTTTCAACAACTTTGTCCCAGAGTTCTTTTGAAAGTGCCTTGGTGCTCATGGTTGAGTCTTTGCTTTGAAATGCACTACCCAGCAGAGGGAACCTACAGGAACTGTTGAATTTATCCTGAAATCATGTGAATCACTACAATTCAACACAGGTGGAGGCCACTTAACTTGGTGTGTGATTTTGAAGGTGATTGGTTACGCCAGAGCTAATTTAGGGTTGCTATTATAAGGGGGGTGGACACTTATCCAACCAAACTATTTCAGTTTATATTTTTAATTAATTTTCTACAAATTCCTAGAATATTTTTTTCACTTGGATGTTGTGGGGTAGGATTTGTAGATAAATGAAAAAAAAAACTATTTTAATGCATTTTAATTCCAGGCTATAAGGCAACAAAAGGTGAACATTTTGAAAGGGGGTGTAGACTTTCTATAGGCACTGTATGTGTATTTGAAGCTTTGGAATATAACCATTCTGTTTGATGTTTTAGTAAATGCCATTACATCTGAAAACATCCTGGGTTAAAGAAAGCTCCACTCTTGCACTTCCTCTGTCATTTCATATAGATAGATTTTACTATATCCTGAACTTCTTTCAAAACACACACACACACACACACACACACACACACACACACACACACACACACACACACACAGAGCTTCCAGTAACAAGCAATTCACTCTTATCAATGCAATTTATAGGCCCAACGGTTAAGCCTGTATGTTTTTCTTTTTCTTATCACACTATTTTATGGCAGCTGTATAATAAATGATGTAGAAAGATGTTACAGAACTGGGATAAAGGTACAAAGTACTGTTTTGGTCAGAGTCTGCTCTCTACAGTTTTTTTAATTATTTTATTTGCTTTTACTTTTTTTCAACATATTTTCAAACAGCGCCTTCAAAGAGCAAGCGCAGCAGAAGCAATGAAACTAACAAAACAGATGATTTAAAATTCAGCTTTTGAGAAGATATTAAAAGCCATTTATAACCAGAACATTCGACATTGAATGTATTACATTTATTTTAGTATTTCTAAATTTAGCCCTATTTATACTCATGGAAATTGCAGGGAACTGTGGCTATTTGGGAGCAGTGCAGGAAACAGAGCAAGAATGTAACAGATAACTGAGATCTGCCTTTTATTAAACAGACCCGTTTTAAAGGGAGTTCATCTTAAATCATACTTGCTGTGCACCTCCATTCACTAGCAGTGATATCAGGGATGTGTTTT
The DNA here is from genome assembly GCA_036884735.1 of Huso huso. Taxonomy (NCBI): domain Eukaryota; kingdom Metazoa; phylum Chordata; class Actinopteri; order Acipenseriformes; family Acipenseridae; genus Huso; species Huso huso. Next base: position 5,363,344 of record CM072692.1, read on the forward strand.
CATACTTTATGAAAAAGGAAAAATAATCTGCGGTCTATGTGTATGTTTCAGAACTGATGAAACACCCCTGAGTTATTCACTGTATTTGAAGCTTTGGAATATAAACATTCTGTTTGATGTTTTAGAAAGGAGTAAATGTCCCTTCAATCTGAAAACATCCTGGGTTAAAGAAAGCTCTACACTTGCACTTCCCAGCTCATTTCATCTAGATAGAGTTTACTATATCCTGCACTTCTTTCACAACTGCATATTATATGTGAGATCTACACAGCGTATTGAAGTGTTTGGCAGGTCATTTTTTTCATGGAATTATTTAATTTGCTTAAACCATTAAAAACAAGTTATTTCATCAGCCTTTCGTGCCTTTACACACACACACACACACACACACACACACACACACACTGGTACATGTTACTGACACACACACACAGACACAGCTTGCAGTAACAAGCCATTCAGTCTTTTCAATGGAATTTATAGGTCCAAAGCCCTGAATGTGTTTTTAATCACAGTGTTTTATGGCAGCTGTATAATAAATGTTGTGTCATAATGATACAGAACTGGGATAAGGTACACAGTACTGTTTCAGTTTTGGTCAAGTTGCTGTCATCAGGCTTTATTTATGATGACTCAACACAGCATGCTATGGATTTCGTGAAGGGGCAGGGTTAGGGTTACACTCTTGTTTACCTGATGTACTTGGAGGTTAGACAGCACTGTGAGAGCTCTATTGAGGCAGCGGGTGCTTTAATAGCAGCACAAACTTTAATATACAAAGTGAATCTAAACAAGAAGATGGCTTTAAGATAACTGTGGTATTTCAGATCTGTACCAAATTGCTCTTATATATACATATACAGCAATGTCAGAAAAGTCTATTTTTATGATTCAAATATTCAAACAGTTAATACCAAAAAGTCAGCATTGCATGCAATCCTGTTCACTATTGGTCTGGCTCACTTTTAATAAGGTTTGCATTTCTTACCAGAAGAACAATACACAGATAGCACATTGAATATGATGTAATGGATGAGAAAATAAAATCAAATTGTGGAAATTATAGAATGCTCAAAACATTTCATGAACTCAAAGCTCAAAGACTTATAGGCCTATAGACTACCGGTATATTACCACTAACTTACTGCACTGTTTGAAAAGCAACATTCATTATTTAAAATTCAACATCATATCGATTGAATAAATGTGTTTGTGGCAGGAGAAAGACTCTGGACATTGGAAAACACACGGGCAGAATGAGTTCAGGTTAAATGGGTGTGTTGGTTGTCAATTCAACCAGACCACATGTATAAAACTAAACTCACTTTATAGGTCAGTTGATTGGTAAGAGTACAGCTGTTTGTGTATTCTTAATGTTTTGTTAAACAATTCTTTTCAACTTACCATCCCTGCCTATTGGTTGAGCGTCGCAGAGCAAGCAGGGGCATCACATTCAAATTCCAAACTACACAGACAGACACAGAGCGTGATTTAGCTTATTTGTTTTTAAGCTACTGAATGTCTCTTGAACCGAATACTGTTTTGTTTTTAGCCAGTATTTTTATTTTCATCGGCAGACGCGCTCTGGATGCAAGCACAGTGCTGACATGTCATTTCCTAAAATTATATTAAGCGAGGTTTCGGGTAAATATATAAAGGAAAAAGGGAGTGTGGATTTGAGCACTAGTACAAACAAGACCATGTACGGAATTAAAATGAATGGACTAAATAATAGTCTTTTTTGTAACAATTTAATTGGTTTAAAAGCAAAAAAAAATCCATAAACTAATGTTCACAGAAAATAAATATAAAAAGAGAATTTCGACAAAAGCTGCTGTGAAGCACTGTGGTTGAAAGTGAAAACGTTACCCACGTAATGTTTTTATCCCCAGAAAGCTGAAATGAAGAAACGTTAATGTGTTGACGTTTCTCTCGTGAGACTGGGTTGATTGTCCCCACCTTTTCAATGCCAACATTACAAATCACCATGTGTATATATATAGTTTTAAATAACATTTTTTTTTAAAAAAACATTGTTTACTATAGCTTGCAGTTCTTTCAAGACTGCGTATATATGAAATCTTCACAGCATATTGAAGTGTTTACGCTTTCATTTTTTAATGGAATTATTTAATTTGCAAAAGAAAATATTTTTTAAAAACAACTTAGCCTTTCATGCCTTTTCACATACTGACTGATACCCACAGTTTCCAGAAACAAGCAATTCAATCTTCTCAAAGCAATTCATAGATTCAAAGGTTGAGGTTTTTTCCACAGTGGGTCTGTTGTTTTATGACAGCTGTATAATAAATGGAACAGAAAGATGTTACAGAACTGGATCAAAGAACAACAGTCTGTTCCAGTCTGATAAACTGCAGGTCAGAGTCTGCTGCCCACAGTGTTTTTATTTTTATTTTATTATTATTTGATTTCTCTTTTTGCATTTGGTTTTATTTTGCTTTAAAGCAGTACAAAATTTGCTATATTAAAAAATGAGGCACACGACTGTCCCCTGAGGTGTACATGAGGTAATGCACTCCAAATATCCCAAGTGTGTCACAGCTCTTGCAAGAGAGAGTGTGCTTCTGAAGAGTGTGATGTGCTGGGTTTGCACTCAGTGTCTGTCTGTGTATCAGGTTACCTCACCTTGTCACTGCCTGCCAGAAACCCTGCTACACAAACACCTATCAACATTACAAAACACAAGCTACACAGAAATCTAATAAAACAACACATTTGAGTATTTCTAAATGCAGCCCTATTTATATTCCTGGAAATTGCAGGTAACTGTGTCTGTCTGTTAGCAGTGCAGGAAGAAGAGCAGGATTTGAACTGCAAGCCACCTGTGACCTGGAAGCAGACATGTGGACAGCTCTTCAATACAATAATATCAGACATTACAGGGTTAGGATTATACAGTAAAGTCTGTATTAGTGTCCACCTGAACCAAGCAGTCAACCATTTCTAACATGTAAAGACTACATACAGATAGCTGAGGTCTGCCTTTTATTAAACAGACCCATTTTAAAGGGAGTTCAGCTTAAATCTTACTTGCTGTGCACCTCCATTCACTAGCAGTGATATCAGGGATATGTTTTGATACTTTATGAGAAAGGAAAAATAATCTGCTGTTTATGTTTCAGAACTGGTGAAACACTCTTGAGTTATTCGCTGTATTTGAAGCTTTGGAATATAAACTTTCTGTTTGATGTTTTAGAAAGGAGTAAATGTCCCTTCAATCTGAAAACATCCTGGGTTAAAGAAAGCTCTACACTTGCACTTCCCAGCTCATTTCATCTAGATAGAGTTTACTATATCCTGCACTTCTTTCACAACTGCATATTATATGTGAGATCTACACAGCGTATTGAAGTGTATGGCAGGTCATTTTTTTCATGGAATTATTTAATTTGCTTAAACCATTAAAAACAAGTTATTTCATCAGCCTTTCGTGCCTTTACACATACACACACACACGCACACTGGTACATGTTACTGACACGCACACGCACACACACACACACTGGTACATGTTACTGACACACACACAGACACAGCTTCCAGTAACAAGCCATTCAGTCTTATCAATGGAATTTATAGGTCCAAAGCCCTGAATGTGTTTTTAATCACACTGTTTTATGGCAGCTGTATAATAAATGTTGTGTCATAATGATACAGAACTGGGATAAGGTACACAGTACTGTTTCAGTTTTGGTCAAGTTGCTGTCATCAGGCTTTTTTATGATGACTCAACACAGCATGCTATGGATTTCGTGAAGGGGCAGGGTTAGGGTTACACTCTTGTTTACCTGATGTACTTGGAGGTTAGACAGCACTGTGAGAGCTCTATTGAGGCAGCGGGTGCTTTAATAGCAGCACAAACTTTAATATACAAAGTGAATCTAAACAAGAAGATGGCTTTAAGATAACTGTGGTATTTCAGATCTGTACCAAATTGCTCTTATATATACATATACAGCAATGTCAGAAAAGTCTATTTTTATGATTCAAATATTCAAACAGTTAATACCAAAAAGTCAGCATTGCATGCAATCCTGTTCACTATTGGTCTGGCTCACTTTTAATAAGGTTTGCATTTTTTACCAGAAGAACAATACACAGATAGCACATTGAATATGATGTAATGGATGAGAAAATAAAATCAAATTGTGGAAATTATAGAATGCTCAAAACATTTCATGAACTCAAAGCTCAAAGACTTATCGGCCTATAGACTACCGGTATATTACCACTAACTTACTGCAATGTTTGAAAGCAACATTCATTATTTAAAATTCAACATCATATCGATTGAATAAATGTGTTTGTGGCAGGAGAAAGACTCTGGACATTGGAAAATACACGAGCAGAATGAGTTCAGGTTAAATGGGTGTGTTGGTTGTCAATTCAACCAGACCACATGTATAAAACTAAGCTCACTTTATAGGTCAGTTGATTGGTAAGAGTACAGCTGTTTGTGTGTTCTTAATGTTTTGTTAAACAATTCTTTTCAACGTCCTGTCCCTGCCTATTAGCTGAGCATCGCAGAGTAAGCAGGGGCATCACATTCAAATTCCAAACTACACAGACAGACACAGAGCGTGATTTAGCTTATTTGTTTTAAGCTACTGAATGTCTCTCTTGAACCGAATACTGTTTTGTTTTTAGCCGTATTTTTATTTTCATCGGCAGACGCGCTCTGGATGCAAGCACAGTGCTGACATGTCATTTCCTAAAATTATATTAAGCGAGGTTTCGGGTAAATATATAAAGAAAAAAGGGAGTGTGGATTTGAGCACTAGTACAACAAGACCATGTACGGAATTAAAATGAATGGACTAAATAATAGTCTTTTTTTGTAACAATTTAATTGGTTTAAAAGCAAAAAAATCCATTAACTAATGTTCACAAAAAATAAATATAAAAAGAGAATTTCGACAAAAGCTGCTGTGAAGCACTGTGGTTGAAAGTGAAAACGTTACCCACGTAATGTTTTTATCCCCAGAAAGCTGAAATGAAGAAACGTTAATGTGTTGACGTTTCTCTCGTGAGACTGGGTTGATTGTCCCCACCTTTTCAATGCCAACATTATAAATCACCATGTGTATATATATAGTTTTTAAATAACATTTTTTTTAAAAAAAACATTGTTTACTATAGCTTGCAGTTCTTTCAAGACTGCGTATTATATGTGAAATCTTCACAGCATATTGAAGTGCTTGGCGTTTCATTTTTTAATGGAATTATTTAATTTGCAAAAGAAAATATTTTAAAAAACAACTTAGCCTTTCATGCCTTTTCACATACTGACTGATACCCACAGTTTCCAGAAACAAGCAATTCAATCTTCTCAAAGCAATTCATAGATTCAAAGGTTGAGGTTTTTTTCCACAGTGGGTCTGTTGTTTTATGACAGCTGTATAATAAATGGAACAGAAAGATGTTACAGAACTGGATCAAAGAACAACAGTCTGTTCCAGTCTGATAAACTGCAGGTCAGAGTCTGCTGCCCACAGTGTTTTTATTTTTATTTTATTATTATTTGATTTCTCTTTTTGCATTTGGTTTTTATTTTGCTTTAAAGCAGTACAAAATTTGCTATATTAAAAAAATGAGGCACACGACTGTCCCCTGAGGTGTACATGAGGTAATGCACTCCAAATATCCCAAGTGTGTCACAGCTCTTGCAAGAGAGAGTGTGCTTCTGAAGAGTGTGATGTGCTGGGTTTGCACTCAGTGTCTGTCTGTGTATCAGGTTACCTCACCTTGTCACTGCCTGCCAGAAACCCTGCTACACAAACACCTATCAACATTACAAAACACAAGCTACACAGAAATCTAATAAAACAACACATTTGAGTATTTCTAAATGCAGCCCTATTTATATTCCTGGAAATTGCAGGTAACTGTGTCTGTCTGTTAGCAGTGCAGGAAGAAGAGCAGGATTTGAACTGCAAGCCACCTGTGACCTGGAAGCAGACATGTGGACAGCTCTTCAATACAATAATATCAGACATTACAGGGTTAGGATTATACAGTAAAGTCTGTATTAGTGTCCACCTGAACCAAGCAGTCAACCATTTCTAACATGTAAAGACTACATACAGATAGCTGAGGTCTGCCTTTTTATTAAACAGACCCATTTTAAAGGGAGTTCAGCTTAAATCTTACTTGCTGTGCACCTCCATTCACTAGCAGTGATATCAGGGATATGTTTTGATACTTTATGAGAAAGGAAAAATAATCTGCTGTTTATGTTTCAGAACTGGTGAAACACTCTTGAGTTATTCGCTGTATTTGAAGCTTTGGAATATAAACTTTCTGTTTGATGTTTTAGAAAGGAGTAAATGTCCTTCAATCTGAAAACATCCTGGGTTAAAGAAAGCTCTACACTTGCACTTCCCAGCTCATTTCATCTAGATAGAGTTTACTATATCCTGCACTTCTTTCACAACTGCATATTATATGTGAGATCTACACAGCGTATTGAAGTGTATGGCAGGTCATTTTTTTCATGGAATTATTTAATTTGCTTAAACCATTAAAAACAAGTTATTTCATCAGCCTTTCATGCCTTTACACATACACACACACACGCACACTGGTACATGTTACTGACACGCACACGCACACACACACACACTGGTACATGTTACTGACACACACACAGACACAGCTTCCAGTAACAAGCCATTCAGTCTTATCAATGGAATTTATAGGTCCAAAGCCCTGAATGTGTTTTTAATCACACTGTTTTATGGCAGCTGTATAATAAATGTTGTGTCATAATGATACAGAACTGGGATAAGGTACACAGTACTGTTTCAGTTTTGGTCAAGTTGCTGTCATCAGGCTTTTTTATGATGACTCAACACAGCATGCTATGGATTTCGTGAAGGGGCAGGGTTAGGGTTACACTCTTGTTTACCTGATGTACTTGGAGGTTAGACAGCACTGTGAGAGCTCTATTGAGGCAGCGGGTGCTTTAATAGCAGCACAAACTTTAATCTACAAAGTGAATCTAAACAAGAAGATGACTGCAGTTATGATAACTGTGATATTTCAGAACCATATCTAATTTATTTGAAGTATTTTTTCTTTATAGTGTGTATATAGGAGGCTGTGTGGTTAAAGAAAAGGGTTTGTAACCAGGAGGTCCTCGGTTCAAATCCCATCTCACTCACTCACTGACTCACTGTGTGACCCTGAGCAAGTTGCTGAACCTCCTTGTGCTCCGTCTTTCGGGTGAAATGTTGTTGTAACTTGTAAGATACGAGTGCAGCCCCTGCTTACCATCGTTGGTATAGGGGAGTTGCAGCACCAGCGCCCTCTGGTGACAAATAATAAAAATAAAACTACCTAAATAAAACTGGGCACCTGAGCGGTGTTGCAAATAAAACCTTGTGTCTCCCGTGTGTGTCGGTGAATTGCCCTCCACCCTTCCACAAGGCGAAAATCAGAACTTTTGCTGACAGCACTGTTGTGTGAAACCTCAAACTCACTACCGTCGGGTTTCAATAAAGTCTAAATTGTATTTTTTATATATTAATTTCCCAACAGATATTCTAGACCCATATCTGTTTGGAAAAGCAGCTACAGTTTGGAGTAAGCATGTTTTACATGGGATTGATAAATAATAATAATATATATTTTTTAATTAAGGCTGTTTTATCAATGAAGACCCAATTATTGATAAAACCAATCATAATTGATCATTTTTATACTGCATAGACAAAATGTCTCTTCGAAAAAATACATAAGTAATTTGCATAGCGCCAAACTTTTATTTCTATTAAATATTATTATGACGTTACCAAAGGTGTCAATAGGGTGTCATTCATATATGAAGAACCCAAGGTGATTTCACACATTTTATACAGTGTGGGCTTTATCTTAGAAAGAATAAAGAATGTTTTGGGGCAATGTGTTTTACACGCCTGCATCCAACATGAAAATGCCCTCACCCACACCTGTATGTGTTACTTCATTATGGCTGGCTTTGCTATGTAAAGAACGCTTTGTCCCAAGACAATGCAACGTGTTTCTTATGGAATAGACTCATATCTATTAGAAAAAACAGTTAAAGGTTTGGGACACTGTGATTTATATACTCTTATTAATTATTGAAATGACGTCTCCCACAGCTGTACATAGTGGTTCATTAAGGCTGTCATTTACCTGTGAAGAACACCTTGCCCCTGCATAATGACAATTGTATAATATAGTTAGGGCTTCTGATTCTGACCCCCGATACAAAAAAATGAAATCAGTGGATAGCCAATAAACACGGGAAAAACTGTTGAAATGGTTAATCTATTCACGTTGACTTTACCCTTTTCACATTAAAAAAAAATAGAACCTACGACAAAAATAATAAATACATTTCCTTGTGCTGCTGGGCAATATCCCGCCTTCCTGACTTTCATCTATCAGTGATTCATTCTGAATACTTTAAACCCGCCCCAACTACTGAGTGACAGCACATTCCTGCATTTCTATTGGAGACTCCACTTGCGAGATTTAAAACGAGATTACAATGAGGATGGAGGCTTGTTAGCGGGATTTCAAGCTGTATTAGAGTTAAGACACGGAGGATTTAAAACAGAATTGTGGTGAAATGTACAAAAATGCCTCCAGATAAAAACCCCAGAAGAATGTGCCGAAGAGGGAAAGGAAAGATGTTAAAACTTAACTGTGCAAGTACTGTTGAGTTTCAATACTTTGACAGAAAAAAAAACAAAAAAACGCTGAAGCATTTTGGAAAGTAACCGAAAACACTAATTTCATACAGTATATCAAAAACGAAAGCCCCGAAAAAAATGATTTTCTTGAAAATAGCTAAAAATAAACACCGAAAAATACAATTAATAAAACCCGAAAAACAGAAGCCCTAAAGATATTCTACTATAACAATGACCACACAGTGTTGCTTTAACTAAACAATACTAGCAGACCAGCCTATTTCATACAGGTCTTTCTAACTAAACTATACCAGCAGACCAGCCTATTTCATACAGGTCTTTGTAAGTAAACAATACCAGCAGACCAGCCTATTTCATACAGGTCTTTGTAACTAAACAAGACCAGCAGACCAGCCTATTTCATACAGGTCTTTGTAACTAAACTATACCAGCAGACCAGCCTATTTCACACAGGTCTTTGTAACTAAACAATACCAGCAGACCAGCCTATTTCATACAGGTCTTTGTAACTAAACAATACCAGCAGACCAGCCTATTTCATACAGGTCTTTGTAACTAAACAATACCAGCAGACCAGCCTATTTCATACAGGTCTTTGTAACTAAACAATACCAGCAGACCAGCCTATTTCATACAGGTCTTTGTCCAGTGCCTGCTGGGTCTGATGTAAGAAGAAAAAAACAGAGCGATTCAGCCTATTGTATCTTTCAACGGTTTGCCTGCCAGTTGAAGGAGCCAATGATAGCAGGGTAATACTATTGTGAAGCTGCTCAAAGAACACTACAGGTACAGACCTGAATCCTCCCAGAAGCTGAGGGTGTGAAGTATAGAAGAACTGAAATGTCCGCTCTGGATAGACAAACACCAAAAAGATAACAAAGTTACAAACTGAATGAAAGGAGACAGTACAATACTGTGGGATCAAATAAAAGCAGGTTTTTCACATCTTCAGCGTGCCCAGCTGGCACGAGACTGTGAGGCTCTGTAATCTTTAGAGCGCGAGCTCGGGTTCAAATGATTTCAGTCGCTTCTCAACTATCAGACACTTCCAGATGGTTAGTCAAGCTAACAGCCCCTAAAAGACAAAAAACATCCCATTTAAAACACATGAAAGCCCCGTACAGCCAGTCTACCCAGGCTAAGTGCTTGAGAAAGAGAGAGGGAGAGAGGTCTAAAGGGAAGGGGTGTATATCTCACTGCTCATGAACACACTGCTCCCAGGTAGAAAACCCACTGAAATCATTTGAACCCGAGCTCACGCTCTAAAGATAACAGAGCCTCACGGGCTCGTGTCAGCTGGGCACGCTGAAGATGTGAAAAACCTGCTTTTATTTGATCCCACAATATTGTACTGTCTCCTTTCATTCAGTTTGTAACTATCTTTTTTATCTTCTTTCAATTAAGTGAAAATCAGTCTTCATGACATAAGAGAAGCAGAGATGAGGCTCTGATGCCATGAACATTTGCTCTGTTCACTCTCAAAGTCCTGCTAGAATATTTGAATGGCGAATGTTTTATTTATCATAATGACTGTACATTCTGATAGGTCAAAGTGATGATTATCCTTAAATGGAAATACAAAACTAATACAGCACAGCTCTAAAACTCATTCCAATATGTATCTTTTCTAAATGGTAACTTGAGTTCATATCCTCTCCTCCCACATTACTCTCTGCTCCTGTTTAAACACACACTGAGAGCAGGGAGGGAGGCTCCATGTTAGCAGTGGAACAGGAACATCTGCTGGATGACATTACACCAGAGGGAGGGGCCCTGTGCTGGTTGCCATGGTGACAGAGTCTCCAGTATCTCTGCAATGGACTCTGACCAACACATGACTGACTGAACCTGTAATAAACTGATAAAACATGCAGTCATAAATATTAACAAGCAAACAAACTGTCTATGCATGCAGAAATGTGGAGAACCTTTGATCTGTCTGCTTGGTTATCTTTCTGTAGAAACTCCCCTCCAACTCTCTCCTCTCCACCCCTCTCACACTGATTCGGCAGTCTCTGCTCAGCCTGCTTGTCTAAACCTGGCCTCCGTCCCAAACCCCGCCTCTTAGAGCTTTACACAACTCCAGGAAATCAGCACAGTGAAGTTTCATTTCTTGTGAAATCCTCAGTCTCTGCCTCACTGGAGCAAGAATGGCTTCAAACTTGTGGTCAGAGAAGCACTTGAACTGTCCAGTGTGTCTTGAGCTATTGAAGGACCCAGTCGCTATTCCATGTGGACACAGTTACTGTATGGGGTGTATTAAGAACTGCTGGGATCAGACTGATCATACAGGTGTCTACAGCTGCCCCCAGTGCAGAGAGACCTTTACCCCGAGGCCTGTTCTGGGCAGAAACACCATGCTGGCTGAAGTTGTGGAGAAATTAAAGAAGACAGGACTCAATCCTCATCCTGTTCAAAGTTATGCTGGACCTGGAGATGTGCCGTGTGATGTCTGCACTGGGAGAAAGTTCAAAGCTGTGAAATCCTGTTTGACGTGCCTGGCCTCTTACTGTGAAACACACGTCAAGCCACACTATGAGGGGGCTGCTTTCAAGAGGCACAAGCTGATCAATGCAATTGGAGATCTGGAGCAGAAGCTTTGTGCTGAACACCAGAAGGTTTTGGAGGTCTTCTGTAGAACCGATCAGATGTGTATTTGCTTGTTGTGTACAGACAAGGAACACAAGAGCCATGATACAGTCTCAGCTGAGAAAGAAAGGAGTGTGAAACAGGTAAGGGTTTGAACTATTTCCTTGCAGCTATCCTAGAAGATAAGAATTCCCAGGGATATGTAACATGTCTGTTTACTAGGTTATACAGTTTCACATCAGATCAGATTTTAATTGTATATTAAGAGCTATTTAAAGAGCCCTAGTTTTTTAATTGCTCTATCTAAACTATGATGCACTACAATGTATTTCAGGGTGTAACAGGGGTGTTGTTACGGGTGTGGCTATCGCTGATTGACAGGAGAGACACAAGAGATTTTCTTTGATACAAAAAACACAAAACATTCAAAACAAAACACTGCTCGAAAACAACTAGAAAATAAAAGCTGACCAAACAAGAAAGGAGGTCCCGCTCCAGGAACAGTCTCCCTGACACCTCCTCTCTAGACTTGGGGGGGATTAAAATCCCCTAAACTTGTTCCCTATTCCAATCAATGCTAGCGATCCTGGTTAACTCACACAGTGATCCGAGATACATTTTTCCTCTTGTGTTTTTCTCACCCTGGTTAACACACGCAGTCGTGAGGCTCCTACAGCAACACTCTCCTTCCCAGACAGTCTGTATCCCTGCTTGTAGAACCAAGAAACTGGCTTTTCAGACCCTTTTTAAAGGCATGTGGCCAGGGCTAAGAGATAATCAATTAATCAAGTAACACCTGGACACATTCCACACCTGGATTTGAATATACCCTGCCATATCTAGCACAAACTTGATTATCAAAAACATTATTTACAATTAAACAAAAATACACTATTTACACGTGCAGGACCTCAGCCCTGCCTCACAGGGTAAGAAGGATTTGTTCAGCTGCTTTGTGGTGCATTGGAATTTGTAGTGTAAAATTAGCATCATTTATATTCCTAGTGTTTATTATATGTATCTTGCAACTTTATAAAATCATATGTAAGTTTTATTGTTTAAGATATTATAGTTTAATTGGTAAAACTGTTTAAAAATAACATTCCCAGCAAAGTCAAGAACCTCACTTAAAAAAGCAAAAAAAAGACCAAGATTAATATGATATTCAATATACAAGATTAATATGATATTCAATATACAAGATTAATATAATATGCAATATACAAGATTAATATGATATTCCATATACAAGATTAACATGATATGCAATCTACAACATTAATATGATATACAATATACAAGATTAATATGATACACAATATACAAGATTAATATGATATACAAGATTAATATGATACACAATATACAAGATTAATATGATACGCAATATACAAGATTAATATGATATTCCATATACAAGATTAATATGATACACAATATACAAGATTAATATGATATACAAGATTAATATGATATACAAGATTAATATGATATACAATATACAAGATTAATATGATATTCAATATACAACATTAATATGATATTCAATATACAAGATTAATATGATATTTAATATACAAGATTAATATGATATACAATATACAAGATTAATATGATATACAATATACAAGATTAAGATGATACACAATATACAAGATTAATATGATACACAATATACGAGATTAATATGATATTCAATATACAAGATTAATATGATATACAATATACAAGATTAATATGATATTCAATATACAAGATTAATATGATACTCAATCTACAAGATTAATATGATATTCAATATACAAGATTAATATGATATTCCATATACAAGATTAATATGATACACAATATACGAGATTAATATGATACTCAATATACAAGATTAATATGATACGCAATCTACAAGATTAATATGATATACAATATACAAGATTAATATGATATTCAATCTACAAGATTAATATGATATACAATATACAAGATTAATATGATATTCAATATACAAGATTAATATGATGCACAATATACAAGATTAATATGATATTCAATATACAAGATTAATATGATATTCAATATACAAGATTAATATGATATTCAATATACAAGATTAATATGATATACAATATACAAGATTAATATGATATTCCATATACAAGATTAACATGATATGCAATCTACAACATTAATATGATATACAATATACAAGATTAATGTGATATACAATATACAAGATTAATATGATATTCAATATACAAGATTAATATGATATTCAATATACAAGATTAATGTGATACACAATATACAAGATTAATATGATATACAATATACAAGATTAATATGATACACAATATACAAGATTAATATGATATACAATATACAAGATTAAGATGATATTCAATTTACAAGATTAATATGATATACAATATACAAGATTAATATGATACACAATATACAAGATTAATATGATATACAATATACAAGATTAAGATGATATTCAATATACAAGATTAATATGATATACAATACACAAGATTAATATGATACACAATATACAAGATTAAGATGATATTCAATTTACAAGATTAATATGATACACAATATACAAGATTAATATGATATTCAATATACAAGATTAATATGATATACAATACACAAGATTAATATGATACACAATATACAAGATTAAGATGATATTCAATTTACAAGATTAATATGATACACAATATACAAGATTAATATGATATTCAATATACAAGATTAATATGATATACAATATACAAGATTAATATGATATTCAATATACAAGATTAATATGATATTCAATATACAAGATTAATATGATATACAATATACAAGATTAATATGATACACAATATACAAGATTAATATGATATACAATATACAAGATTAAGATGATATTCAATTTACAAGATTAATATGATATACAATATACAAGATTAATATGATATTCAATATACAAGATTAATATGATATTCAATATACAAGATTAATATGATATACAATATACAAGATTAATATGATACACAATATACAAGATTAATGTGATATTCAATATACAAGATTAATGTGATATTCAATATACAAGATTAATATGATATTCAATATACAAGATTAATATGATATTCAATATACAAGATTAATATGATATTCAATATACAAGATTAATATGATATACAATATACAAGATTAATATGATATTCAATATTCGCAGGTCTTCTGTTTTTCAGTGTTTATTAATTTCATTAATCGAAGAGCCAGCCATGCTTGTGTTTGTAGTGATGTGGTGGAAATATGATCCTAGCTTGGAAAATTGGTGCTGCAGCCGGAGGACGGAGCGAGCTTCACCCAGTGCTGTCTCTATGATGCAGGGCCTTTTTAATATATTGAAACAATGATTGCAGCACAGGGATCATAATATCTTCTTAATAAACTAATACATCACATTTTAAACAAGACTTTAATAATTGTGTTTTGATATATAGAAAACAAAACCAATGCCTTTAAAAGTGACACATACGCATCTATCTGCACTGGCAGAGCTGCTGTGCCTGTGCCTTTAAAAGTGACACATACACATCTATCTGCACTGGCAGAGCTGCTGTGCCCATGCCTTTAAAAGTGACACATACATCTATCTGCACTGGCAGAGCTGCTGTGCCTGTGCCTTTAAAAAGACACACATACGCATCTATCTGCACTGGCAGAGCTGCTGTGCCCATGCCTTTAAAAGTGATACATACGCATCTATCTGCACTGGCAGAGCTGCTGTGCCCATGCCTTTAAAAAGTGACACATCGCATCTATCTGCACTGGCAGAGCTGCTGTGCCCGTGCCTTTAAAAAGTGACAGATGCATCTATCTGCACTGGCAGAGCTGCTGTGCCGTGCCTTTAAAAAAAAGTGACACATACATCTATCTGCACTGGCAGAGCTGCTGTACCTGTGCCTTTAAAAAGTGACACACGCATCTATCTGCACTGGCAGAGCTGCTGTACCGTGCCAGGCCGTTCTTGCCAGTCTGCCCACAGTGAGAGGTGTGTTTTTGAGAGGCTTGCTTGTACACTTAAAACATTTGATCTTTCAATTTATAACCACCATCTAGGTGAAAAGAATTGTTTTTATTGGTGAAGTGTTCATCTTTTTGAAGCATATTTTCTTTTTTAAAATTATGAAGGCTTAAAATCAGTAGAGGACGTAACTCAAATCCAAGTAGCTGAATTTGACAGGTTTTTACATGATTTAAACAGATATGTTTAAGTTAAAAACGAAATGTAATAATCTATTTGGGATGTTGTTTGTTGAAATCTACAATTTCTTTCGCTCACCCTACTAGTCCCCTCTTTCCTTTGCTCTCTTCCACAGTGAAGTCCTTCTGCTCACGAGCTCATTCTTCTGGGGATTTTGTGTATTTAGACATTTTTTACATTTCTTCACAATTTTCAATTCTGTTTTAAATTCCATGAGTGTGTGAATCCTCCCTATTGAACTGTAATATAGCTTTAAATCCCACGAGCAAGAACAACCTCCGTTTCTAATTGTAATCTCGTTTTAAATCTCTGGCGTGTGCAATCCTCCAATAGAAATGCAGGAATGTGCTTCCACTCAGTTTAAAGTATTCAGAATGAATCAATGATAGATTCAAGTCAGGAAGGAGGGACATTGCCTGACTGCGCTGGGAAAGGTTGTTTTTTGTTTTAGATAATTTTATTGTATTTATTCACATGGAAAGGGGTGAAGTCAATGTGAATTGAGTAACCATATCCAGTGTTTTTCCGGTGTTTATTGGGTATACACTGACTTCATTGTTTTGTATCAGGGCTATTTAATCTGTGTTTCTCGGTTAAAACCAGAAATCAGAAGCCCTAAATATCAATTAACGAGAAATGCTTCATTTACTTAGGTTCTTGACAAAACAAACATGTAACACATGCTAGATCAGCAATCATTCACTGTTACTAGTATGAAACAGTACCATCTAGTGGACAGCTACTGTGGATCAAGTGTTCTTTTGTATTGCTGGCAGCTGTGCACTAGATGGTGTTGTATCTTACTACTATAAACACATGTTGTCTGATCTAGCCTGTGCTACAGATGTCTATGGCGTGCAACTGGAACTGAAAAGAGGTAAAACAAGAAAAAAGAAAATATATTTAAACTAAATTGATTCTGTCAGTTTCAATAGCATACTTAAACAGGTCTGTGTTGGGTGTTACAGGATATCACTCAATGCTCCATCAGAAATGTCACTGTGTCACTGTGTTTCTACACAGAAGCAGCTGGGAGAGACACAGATAGAAATACAACAGAGAATCCAGGAGAGACTGAAAGAAATTGAGGAGCTGAAACAGGCTGTGGAGTCACTGAAAGTGGGTATTGACAAGAGGGGGTTATTATTATTATTATTATTATTATTATTATTATTATTATTATTATTTTTTTTTTTATTATTATTATTATTAACAGATGGACTGGAACACATCTACAGAAGTTTACTGTCTATGCCTGATGTGTTTTTGATATCAATTCTAACCATGTCTCCTATACTGTGTTCTTTCACTCAGAGATCTGCATGCATAGAAATAAAGGAAAGTGAGAAGATCTTTACTGAGCTGATCCGATCCATTGAGAAGATCCACAATGAGGTTATTGAGCTGATTGGAGCTAACGAGAAGGCTGCAGTGAATCAGGCTGAAGGACGCATGAAGAAACTGGAGCAGGAGATTGCTGAGCTAAGGAGGAGAAACACTGAGCTGAAACAGCTTTCAGAGACAGAGGATCACATCCATTTTCTACAGGTAACATCACTGCTTGTTAGAAAATCTCAAGTCCATAACTGGGACGGTTTCAGACAGACCTCTCCAACTGAATGAATCCTTGCTTTTCCCCAGGAATGTTTTGGACCCCATTCTGTTTCACTGAAAACTCATTTTCTCCACTTTCCTGTTGTAGAATTTCCAGTCTCTCTGTGCCCCTCCTGAAGCTGGAGACTTACACGGCGTTACTGTCAATACAGACATCACTTTTGGGGCTGTGAGGAAAGCTGTATCTGAACTTAAAGACCATATTCAGGACTTCTGCAAGGGGGAATTAGTCAAAATAACCAAAACAGGTTGGTGTGAAATAGATTCTTTGGTAAAGAATTCTCAAATAGACCATGGCTTGAGGAGTGACAGGACTTGCAAGACATTAATAAAGACCTCTTGCAGGTTGTTGGCTATATGAACTTTGAAGCAGGGAGGAATGAGCAGGGAGGAGGGTAAATGAAGGAGGGAGCAGAGAGGAGGAAGCAGGAAGGAGAGAGCAGGGAGGAGTGAGCAGGGAGCATGAAAGAGAGGGAGGAGGGAGCAAGGATTAGGGAGCAGGGAGCATGGAGGAGCTAGCAGGGAGGAGTGTGCATACAGGAGGGAGGAGGAAGCAGGGAGGAGGGTTCATAGAGGATGCAGCAGGGAGCATGCAGGAGAGATCAGGGAGCAGGTGAATTGTGTGACTTGTGACAGGAGTTAAATTAGGCGCGATCCTTATTTTTCCATTTTAAACGTGATTCAAATGCGTTTGTCTAGACTGATGTGAACTGGGGGAACGCTAATCAAAGTTTATCAGCATTTATATTTATGTAATGTCAACTAGAAAACTCTGCTATTCAGAAGAAGCTTCTTTTTACATGGGATATAAATGAAAAACTCTGTCATGTAAGATATAGCAAAGTTATATTTAGAAAAACCACGATGTGAAACAACACAGAGCACAGGAATGACACATTTTTGCATTGTTGTTGAGACACTAATGACTCAATAATCATCAATTGAATTTGTAAAAGGGGGGAGAAAAGGTCACACACACTGCCTATCACACACACACACCCTGCCTATCACACACACACACCCTGCCTATCACACACACACACACCCTGCCTATCACACACACACTCACACACCCTGCCTATCACACACACACTCACACACACGCTGCCCCATGCAGTATTTTTATAATCTCAGGTGAGCATTTTTTTCCCTTACTCTATTTAGTTTATGTCAGTGAGTTTTTAAACAGAGAGTGAACTCCATAAAGAATTGTATTTAAAATAACAACAACTTTGATAAGGTGAACACAGTTTAAAATAAGGTTTGCATTGTGTGAGACAGTACAGAGAAAAACCGCGATTGCTGTGGTCTGTACTAGGAGTGATCTGTGACTGCAACCAAAGAGAACACTTTGAACTTGGAACTTAAAACAACACGTTCCCTTTCAAGTACGAAATGGGTATCAACCCTTTAAAAAAATAAATAAATAAAAATACATTTAAAAAAAGAAACTCTTCTGATAATAAGCTGACGTTTCCTGTAGTTTTTCAGATGTTGTGGAGCTGAATTCTTCTTCTCTGCAGAGTGCCATTTCTGTTTTGTTTTTGTTTTGTTTTTTTGTCGTCAGGGTTTCCGTGGCAATTGTTAGGGAGCGTGTTAAAATGACGCTTTCACATTTCTATTTTCCATTTCTGTGTTCACGGGTTTGTTCTGAGGGTGGTTGTGTTTGCTCACATTTCTGTGAACCCTTTTTGTGTGAAGTGATTCCCTTCAGTCCGAATCAGAGTGTATTTCAAAGCCCGTTGGTGTGGGTCCGGGTGATTTTTCGGTGTCCGTTTCTCCATGTTCAGCGGTGACTCCCTCATGGAAATGCAGCTCTGTCCTCAGATGGGATGCGGAGCTGCTGCTGCCGAGGTGGTTCCGATGTTGGAAACGCGGGTTTCTCTTGGATTGATCAGGGAGGGCTGGACGGGTTTCTTTATCAAAAGCTCCCGAGAGGATTGTGGGATGTGTTGCTGTTTAATATAACGTTATAACTACATTAATAACATACGCGTACAGACACCTTACAGTACGCTGCTAAAGAATAAGAATCACACGAAGCTGAATAATGTATAAAGAGATATTAAAAATAAAACATGTCTATATATGTTCGTTGCTGTGAGGGCAGATTCACATCCCAGCACTTTGGTATCTCTGGGCTTGAAACGGCGCTCCATAATTGTAACACCTATTATTATTATTATTATTATTATTATTATTATTATTATTATTATTATTATTATTATTATTAAGTTGTAGTTATCAGAAATATAAAAACATATTATTTCTATTAGTTGTGTGTCAGTGTGTGTGTGTGTGTGTGTGTATACATTATTTTTAAAACTATAATAACGTTCCACTGCGGCTCTCAGTGATGAAGTTTCATGATTGCTTCAGCTCACATTCAGCAGTTTCCTCAGGCTATGTGACTGACATATAATCTGAAAAATGAAAACACAGAAAGGGTAGAAACAGTTGTATTATTGACTAATCGCCCCAAAACACCAAAAATAACGTCTGATAGCTGGTAAAGCAGGGAGGAGGGAGCAGGGAGAATGGAGGACGGAGCAGGGTGGAGGGAGCAGGGAGAATGGAGGAGGGAACAGGGACTGATGAAGCAGGGAGGAGGGAGTGATTTGAGGATGGCGCAGACAGTGACTGTTGTATGTTTCAATTCTATTTCTCTCTTTTTTTTCTGCCCAGTGAATGAAGTTGCAGTTTACAGTCTGCAGGCTCCAGAGCCAAGGAACAGAGCTGAGTTTTTAAAATGTAAGTCTGTTTTCACTGAAACATTTGATTGAAAGATGTGTCACTCCATTGTGAGAAGGCTAACACTACAGAACAGGGAGGGGGAGCTTGAGGCAGCAATTATTATTATTTATTAGTAATTGTGAAGCCATTAATCTATACTCCTCTCCAACAAGTATTGGTTCAGATGAATACATGCAGAATGACTGGGGAGGGGCATTTGTTGCCTGTTTTTCCACTCAGACCTTTCTCTCCCTAAATATCTTGGTATCCCTGAATAGATAATCATCCCATCTTTTTTAATACATGTACAATGCATGTGAAACCAGTTGTGGGGTAAAATGAACAGCTATCCCTCCCAGTCATCCTGTGCTGGTAGTAAATGTATATTGCAGTATCACTGCACTTGTGGGATGGATTGCTCATTAAAATATTAGACAGATATTTGAAGAGTGGATGATATTCTATTGAAGATATTTAGTAAGCAAGGGGTCTCAGTGGGTAAAATGGCAACACATACCCTGTAGGAACATTAAGTGAACTGTAATTGTATGCAGAGCTGCATTTGATTAGTTCCAATTGAAGAAGTTGGATAAGATCGAGGAATTATAATGAACAAAACAATCAAACAGCAGGAGGGTTTAAAGGGTTCATAAGGTCCTTTGTATTTTATTGTGTTGCATGTTCCCATGTGTTGCTACAACTGTTTACGTGAGGTGTGTGTATTGTTTTAATTATTATTTTTTTTTTTTACATTTTGACCACTTTTTTATACTTATAGATAGCTTCACATGTACCCGCATGGACCTCTCAGAACTACATTTGCTCACATATGTAATTGAGATGGAATTACCAGTGAGCAGGAGGATGATGGGAAATGTAGTTCTGAGAGGTCCATGCCGGTCCGCGGGAAGCCATCTTGAGGCAGAAAATGCAATTTAAAAGTTTAAAAAAGTGGTCAAAATGTATTAAAATAATTAAAACAACACACACACCTTCCATAAACAGGATGTGAGGATGCAGCAGACAATGACTGTTGATTTTCTCAGTGATTTGACTTTTCTAACCGTCTCCTCTACCCGTCCTCTTCTCTTCAATCAGATTCCTGTCAGCTCACACTGGACCCCAACACAGTGTATAGAGAGCTCTGTCTGTCTGAAGGGAACAGAAAGGTGACACGGAGGAGAGAGATCCAGAGATATCCTGATCACCCAGAGAGATTTGAGAACTGGGAACAAGTGCTTTCCAGAGAGGGTTTGTCTGGGACTCGCTGTTACTGGGAGATTGAGTGGAGTGGGAGAGGGGCTGTTATAGGAGTCACATATAAAGGAATCAGCAGGAAAGGAGAGGATCGTTCCTGTGTCCTTGGATACAATGACAAGTCCTGGAGTTTGGAATGCTCTGATTCCAGTTACACTGCCTGGCACAATAACAATCAAACTGCAATAACTGCCCCCCGCTCCCCCAGAATAGGAGTGTATCTGGACTTTAATGCCGGCATGCTGTCCTTTTATGGCGTCTCTGACACAATGACCCTCCTGCACAGATTCCAAACCACATTCACTGAGCCGCTCTATCCTGGGTTTTGGCTGTGGTTTCTTGATTCCTCTGTAACAATCTGCCAGCTGAACTAGACTGTTTTGTGTTGTAAGAAACCCTTTGTATTGAACTCCCTGTCTGTCCTCTCCACTCCTCGGGTGAAGGGAATGTTCAGTCTGACACAACTTTGGATGAAAGTTAGGGGGTAAAACGGCGCCACCTGCAGAGCGAAACGAGGTGAATTATTTGTTTTTAGCAACGAATGGATTTCAGACGAAATAACTGTATTTAATTTATTTTAAAAGAATTGTTATGTTTTATAAATATTAAAAATGGCATCCAATAGTCAGTGCTGTA
Source organism: Huso huso (assembly GCA_036884735.1). Classification (NCBI taxonomy): domain Eukaryota; kingdom Metazoa; phylum Chordata; class Actinopteri; order Acipenseriformes; family Acipenseridae; genus Huso; species Huso huso. The sequence continues at coordinate 5,385,142 of CM072692.1, forward strand.
ACAGTTTTTAAAAAAGTGAACTTAAGTTTGCTTTATTGTGTGTGTGTTTATATTCTTTGATTTTAGTAATGTGATTAAATAATAAAAAAGTGATTAACTGAATTTTTCTTATTTAGTAATAGTCATTAACACGGTTTTTCAAATGAGAATGAGAAAGAAAGAGATAGAGAGAGGGGAAGGAGAGGGAAAGGGGTCTGGTAAAGCACAGGGAAGCATTGTAAAGCACAGAGGTGTGGTAAAGTATAGGGAAGCATTGTAAAGCACAGAGGGGTCTGGTAAAGCACAGGGAAGCATTGTAAAGCACAGAGAGGTCTGGTAAAGCATAGGGAAGCATTGTTAAGCACAGAGAGGTCTGGTAAAGCATAGGGAAGCATTGTAAAGCACAGAGAGGTCTGGTAAAGCATAGGGAAGCATTGTTAAGCACAGAGACGTCTGGTAAAGCATAGGAAGCATTGTAAAGCACAGAGGTCTGGTAAAGCATGGAAGCATTGTAAAGCACAGAGAGGTCTGGACTCTACCCTGGGCTTGAGACTCAGCTCAGTGATTTGGATTCCTGAACAGCTTCTTAGTAAAGGTATTATTCAGCATGCCAAGACCGCGCAACTGAACTAATAAGAAAAGACTTTCAGTACCTGGCAGGCTCTTGTGACATATCAGGAGGGTCATTCTCTTTACTCCTTCTTCTTCTCCTTGAGTCGGGTCCATGCCTCTCTCTACTGAATCACTGTTCCTCAGTTAACTGTGTTTCTCCTCTGCAACACAATTGAAACAAGTCCGTTGTTAAGAGTACAGCGCTTCAAATGTCATTTTCTTTCTCTTTCTTTAGAGCGGCCCTTATCTTTTCATGCTGTTTGAAATCATCCTGACCGCTTCTTGTTATCACAGTTACTCAAATGCTGGGTTCGTTTTTTGGAAACATCTGTGTTGCTAATGGAGTGCCATGGGAGCATTGTATTTTAAACAATTTGTATCAATTAAGATTATGTTTCATTTTGAATTATTAATTTTGAACTTTAAATATACAGGTTAATACTAACCGTTACAAAAGCACTTAATAGGAAAAAAAACGATGATCTTTTTTGTATGTTTTGTCCAGTTGTTCTGCTTGGATTTTGGTGTCTGATCAAATTTATATTAGAAGAGTCTGTGTGCTCCGTGGTTAAAGACAAGGGCTTGCAGGGAAATAACCGTCACGCACGCTTTCATTTTTGAATTTTTGTTTGTAAAAAAAGAGCGAGTTAAAGATCACGTGCATTTTCCTTGTTTCTTTATTTTTTTTTAAACAGCTTCAGTGGTTTCAATCTCTCCACACACTAAATCACAGAGTCAGCTCTGAACACGGCATTCTTTATATTCCCTTGTGTGATCGAGTGGGAATCCGGCTCTGCAGCGCCTCAGCACCCACAGCTCCTGACCTGCACACCGCAGGGCAACTGCCGTGTACAAAGGCTGTTTTATCAGTCCCTGCAGTGGATTAAAATAGTATTGGTTTTAAGAATAAATAATTAAACTCACATGGGGAGGTGTCGGGTCGCGGGGCTTCCTGTGCTGTAAACCTGGTCGTCATGGAGACGGTCGGAACGCAGCTCTCGCTATTCCTTATACAATGCTGCCATCGTGTGGACATTCACTAGAACTGTTTGTTGTGATATATCTATTTTTGTCAAGTTTCAAGTCACGACGGTCAAGGGTCAAGTCTGGAAACAGCCACCCTGATTGAACTGATGAGGATGAGGATGATGATGAGAAGGAGGATGAGGATGGTGATGATGATGATGATGAGGAGGATGATGATTCATTTAGCTGACGCCAAAACAATTCACAGGATTATTCAAAGTAATTGTCTCCTCATCCGGTAGCGTCTGTGCTCTCTACGTCACCTCGAAAAAAATATCAACTGCCTCATTCAAAACTTTAATATCTTATCGCCTCTGAAGCAAATATACAAACACGCCTGAAACTGAAGAGACATAAATAAATAAATAAATAAAATAGCAGAAACGCTTCCTTTTACAGAGAACAGTTTCAAAGTGGACTTGTTTTGAAAGCATCTCGCGGGTAAATGTTGTCTTTAGCGGTTTGATTATTTTTTGGCTGTTTTTACTGCGTGTGTTTTTTTTTTTTTTTTTTTGCAGGACTTCAATCAGCGCATTCTAAACCACGCCCCGTCCCTCCCCCTGAAGCTCAGCATCCAATAAACTGACACGTCACTCAAATGCCCACTCTTACACTCAGCGAATCGGGCTGAAGAAAATGGTGCCCCGCCTACTTCCTTCCTCAGGATTGGTTAATCCGGGGTTTCTTCCAGATGATTGACACTCGTATGCATTTGATCGGGGTCGTGTTTCATTGTAACAGATTCAGCCCCTGATCAGAACACATCCGATTCGAATGGATTATTGGATGTTATTGTTTTATAGACGAGACGCCGACAGTTCAGGACAGTTTCATTTGACGCGACCTTCTGAATAAACATTTTTAAAAAATCGAGGATCAGCGCATTTGATCTCATCGCTTAAATCTGATAGCGCTGAAACACACACACACACACACACGCCGCACACACACACACACTGACACACACACACACACACACACACACACACACACTGACACACACACGCATTACACACACACACACACACTGACACACACCACACACACACACACACACACGCACACGCGGGATACACACACTGGACACACACACATGGTACTACATTGCCGACATACACACACTTACACGATACAATAATACTGACATGGGCCATAGCATATTGAGAGATACACAGGACTGACACATTACACACACTGACATACTGACACACACATGGACATGCTGAACACACACACATTGGACACACACTGACACTCGACTGGGACACACACTGGACATTACTGATATTACTGACATTGACACACACACACACTGACACACACACACACTGGGACCTTGCCGAGACACACACTGACACACACACACACACCTGACACACACACACACACTGACACACACACACACACACCGACACACACACACACTGACACACACACACACACACTGAGACACACACTGACACAAACACACTGACACACACACTGAGACACACACACACACACACACACATTCAAAAAAAACAGCAGGTGTCTAATAAAATAAACAATATTTAAAAGCCTGCTGAAAAATGAATGCATCTGGATACCAGCATATTAATGTCAGCTTGTTATTCAAATTCCCAATGGCCATTAACAGCGCCTTGTTTTAACAACAGTGAAGAAAATAAAAACAGCCATTAATCAAAGTTTCCAGTAGAGAAAGACAGGAGCCTTATGACATTGTTTAGCACTGTCAAATCCATATCACTTTGAAATATGTACAGTATATACTATTGTGAAAAGGTCGTTGCTTTTCTCTTTCATTCACTGTAGAATGCGTGTGCTTACTGTCCTTTATATTTTCTGATGCATATCATGATATTTGTACTGTGTTATCCTGCGGAGATACTCAAGAGTTATTACAATTTATTATAAACTCATATTTACAAGCTATCGTAAAATGAACACAACTGCATGTATCCCCAGCGCCCTGCTTTGTGTTGCAGGGTGATTATCACACCCAGCTGTATCTCTGCTATCGCAACAGGATCGATTCTGGCAATAAAGTATTGGCAAAGTTTGCACATTTGTGGTTTATTGTGTTCTTAAAGGTTGTTTGAAAATTATCTACAGCCTGCAAAGTGAGGAGCAGATACTGAAACTATACTGGAAGGTTTTTGTCAGGTTTTATGAAGCAGGACTCAGGGAGACAGTGGTGAATTCTTGAATTCAAAGTCTACTGCGATGGATTTTGGAACTGCATTCACTGATGACACTGTGTGTCTTGAGAATCAAGGCAAGCTGCTCTGTCTTGAGAAGGCGCCTCTGGCTTGCAGACAGACTGAACTATGTGAGCTACTGATTAGAGGAGCGGTGCCTGGACTGGATTAGGCTGAGCGGATGGTTGAATTATGGACAGATACTTCACACGGGCAGCAACAAGCATTTTGACGCAAGGCAGACATGAACTAGCGCTGTCCCCGTGGAAAAGGACATTAAAACACCAAAGGACTGGGAGTTTAAAAAAAGGCACGATACACAAATGATCTCATGAAAGTGGCTAGTTAGCAGAGTGAAACAGACTATAAATATCCAAGCAAAGCTAAACATGTTGCGCTCCACATCGAATGATAAACAATGTCACTCTGAAAACCAAAGCTGCAACTCCGGGACTCTGCCTGAAAACAGACCCGAGAAGAGGAATCGAGCTGCAAGCGAGTCAGCGACCACAAGCAATGAGACCGAGGCCCAGCTGGAGGACTGCCGTAAAACTTACAGAGACTGTTATCAGACAAACTGCTGTACACCTAAAACCACAGTATCCAAAAGAAACTGTGCCCTGCTACCTGCGTAGCTCAAGATTCAGCAAAGAGGACAGAGCGGGCGGGCGAGGACTGGAGACCTTGTTGCAGCTGTTTGTTGATTCTGTAGTGAATTGAAAGCCTTGTTACCGAGTTTGATCCAACGTGGGATTGAAGACTTTGTTGCAGAGAGGAGAGTTTTTGTACTGCGCACTTCAACAGACTGAGTTTCCAAACCAGCGGACCAAAAGTCTAAGCTTCAAGGAACCGTTGAGTCTAATTCCAGTTGCATTTTCCTGTCATGGAACTAAATTAATTAATTGTAACACATTCACATAGAATTGAACTGTTAATTATTTAGTTTGCACACGCTATGAAAATAACTTTTAGTGAAACTTGATGAAGTAACTAGAAGTAATCTACCTCATATTGTTGTATGAAGAATTTCTTTAAAAGTAAACTTGACATATCCTGAATCTATATACCATTAATAAGCTTAATGTGATCTATTCTAAGATTGTCTGCATCATTTCAGTTTGTATGTGGCCGTGTGTGTGTGTGTGTGTGTGTGTGAGGAAGTTACTAGCTACGTCACAGCCTGCTTGCTTGCTCAAGTGCTCCTTTGTGTGTGAGGAGACAGGCGCTCTCATATCTCAATTGCCTGCTAGCCAGCGTGAGTGAAGTGAGAGTTTTGAATTGTGTTTGTGCTTAGAGACTAGGAGATTTACTTTGTGACACTTCTGTTTTCTGTTTATTGTTTGTGTGCTTAATAAAATCCTGCTATTGATTAAACATTCCTTGTGTCTGCGTGTGTATATGTGTTCATAGTAAACCCTCGATCTTTGTAACACGTCAATTAAATATTATTAATAAGAGAACTAATCAACACAGATAAACATTAAATTATCAATTATTGAATTGTTCCTACAAAAGAAACTGAGAGAAAACAACCTCTGCGTTTTACAACGCAGACAACAACAATAATAATAATAATAATAATAATAATAATAATAATAATAATAATAAAGAAGCTAGAACATAATATAACAATAATAATCTTTACAAGAACGATCAGCTTCCAGACATTCTGGCTTGGAAGTCTAAAATCTAACACTAACAATAGACTTCCTTCAGCTTGGAATCCCAATAATAACCAAATCTAACAGAAAATAACAATATAAATAACAACTGGAATCCATTCCATTATATCAGCATCCATTACATTATGAATACCAGCGCAGGCACACACAGGGTCCTCATCATGGTGTTATAAGTGCACAGTAAGTGAACTATTGTAGTCAAATGCAATCTGAGATGTATATAGGAGGTTAGGTTTGAGTTTATATTAAATTGTAATAACTTTTGAGTATCTCCATGAGGATAACACAGTACAAATATCATGATATGCATCAGAAAATATAAGGACAGTAAGCACACGCATTCTACAGTTAATGAAAGCAATGACCTTTCTCACAACAGTATATATTTGAAAGCGGTTGGGATTTGACAGTGCTAAACAATGTCACAGGGCCCCTGACTTGCTCGAGTGCAAACTTGTATTAATGGATATTTTCTTCACTGTAGTTAAAACAAGTGCTTCCTCCCTGTTAATGGCCCATCAAATTTGAATAACAAGCTGTCATTAATATGCTGGTATCCAGATGCATCCATTTTTAAGCAGGCTTTTGAATATTGTTTATTTTATTAGCCTCCTGCTGTTTTGAATACCATGTGCTGATCTGGTGTCAAGGTAGAAATGTGTGTGTGTGTGCGTGTGTGTGTGCACGTGTGTGTAGTGATCTAGGGTCAGGACAGCAGTGTGTGTGTGTGTGTGTGTGTGTGTGTGTGTGCGTGTGTGTGTGTTGATCTGGGGTCAGGATAGCAGTGTGTGTGTGTGTGTCCGTGTGTAAGTGTGTAGTGATCTAGGGTCAGGATAGCAGTGTGTGTGTGTGTTTTGTGTGTGTGTGTGTGTGTCAGTGTGTGTGTGTGTGTGTCAGTGTGTGTGCGTGTCCTCAGTGTGTGTGTGTGTCTCAGTGTGTGTGTGTCAGTGTGTGTGTCTCAGTGTGTGTGTGTGTGTCAGTGTGTGTGTCAGTGTGTGTGTGTGTGTGTGCAAGTCAGTGTGTGTGTGTGTGTGTGTCAGTGTGCGTGTGTGTGTGTCAGTGTGTGTGTGTGTGCAAGTCAGTGTGTGTGTGTGTGTCAGTGTGTGTGTGTGTCAGTGTGTGTCAGTTTGTGTGAGTGTGTGTATGTGCGTGTGTGTCAGTGTGTGTGTGTGTGTGTGTTGATCTGGGGTCAGGATAGCAGACAGTTTATAAGATCTTCTCAGCTATATATATCAATCAATCAGTATCAATCAATATTTATTTTATATAGTGCCTTTCATAGTGAACCACCATCACAAAGTACTTTACAAAATAATGAGGAACATTAAATACAGTGAAATACAGCCTGGCATAGTACAGTAAATACAAACAGTAAAAAACAATGCAAATACATTCAATACAGTGAAATACAGCCTGGCATAGTACAGTAAATACAAACAGTAAAAAACAATGCAAATACATTCAATACAGTGAAATAGAGCCTGGCATAGTACAGTAAATACAACAGTAAAAAACAATGCAAATACATTCAATACAGTGAAATACAGCCTGGCATAGTACAGTAAATACAACAGTAAAAAACAATGCAAATACATTCAATACAGTGCAATACAGCCTGGCATAGTACAGTAAATACAAACAGTAAAAAACAATGCAAATACATTCAATACAGTGAAATACAGCCTGGCATAGTACAGTAAATACAAACAGTAAAAAAACAATGCAAATACATTCAATACAGGCATAATACATTAAATAAAAGGCTAGGATGTGAATTCTAAACATTGTGGATGCGTGTGTCAAGCAGAATCATACAAATAGGATGGAGTAAAAAACAGAAATAGCAATTTAGTCAACAGCTAATCACAGATATCAGGCTTAGAGAGCATTGCAAGCAAGAGAGAACAAGTGGTTTGAAACGGCGACTGTGGGAGCTGCACACTAAACCTGGGAGAGAGAGTTCCAGAGAGTCGAGGCCATGAAGCTAAAAGAGTGCTCTCCCAGTGGGGTGCACTTGTGCTTGGGGATCAGGGACCTCAGCTTGCAGGCAGGGACAGAGCGGGTCAGCAGGGTGAGGAGATGCTCTGGACCTGTGTGATGAAGGCCTTGTAAGCAAGCAGGAGAATGTTGAAAGTAATCCTGAAATTAACAGGTAGCCAATGCAGCTGGGCAAGACAGGGGTGATGTGATCATCGTTTTACATCTGGTAAGGGATCCCAGTGGCATTCTGAACCAGCTGCAGTCTGTGTGTGTGTGTGTGTGTATGTATATATATATATATATATATATATATATATATATATATATATATATATATATTTTATAAAAAACAGTTTTTGAACCCAAGAATTTCTCCAACTTATATCAAATTTGAAAGATCAACAATCAACATGGAGCAAGACAAGACTTACCAACCATATTAATTTCATTTAGAACTGTTTAAAAGTAAACGTCATTCCTAAAGGCTTCAGAATGAATTTCCATCCAAGCGACAACCATAGAGGATATTACAGGCAAGTGCAATCTACTTTATTTAAATGTAGTGAAAGCATCATGAGGCATGCTATCAAAAATTATACAATATAAAATACAAAAACTTGACCATGATATGATAACTTCCAAGACATGCTTAAAAGATATGTTAAATAATAATGACTTATACTACCAAGCTTGTCGTCTTATTCACAATTTAAATGCAGATATCTGTGATTTCATGAAAATAAAAAAATGGATTAAGCTCAATGAAGACTATAAGACATCAGAGACCACCATTAATTATTAAAATATAATACAGCAAAGACCACATCAAACTGTTGTTACAATCCCAGAAAATTTGGCACTTACTATTGCTGAACACTCTGTTTATTCCAAAGGTCTCACATTTGTACCTATAAAGAAATCCACTGACACATTTGCAGACATCAGCGACACACAGCATTTCTTTCGGCTCATGCGTTTAGATGCCCATTTTCATGCAGACACAGATACAAATGAATCATGTGCTTCACAATCCTCCAACACAGCTTCTGAGTCCTTAGATATTTTCCATCAAAAAAAAAACAAAAGCACTCTACTTGGACACCAGCCTCCGGAGCTTTTCAAAACTTAGATTTTTCTATTGATAAATGTGAACGAGAAATAAGTCAAATTAATTTTCAACAACACGCTATTCATTTAAACTTGACAACAGATGAATGTCACGCCTTACAGAATATACAGAAACATAATGACATCATAATAAAACCTGCTGACAAAGGAGGAGCTACCGTAGTTGGGAAAAAAGGATCTATATATAAAAAGCATCTAAACAATTTTCTGACACTAACTTCAACACAAAAAAGTCCCAAATGATCTTACCCAACTGTTACAAACTACAGTCACATCTACTATCCATTCTGCCATCCAGAATAACTTATTACCCAAATCTGCCTAATCTTATTGTTGAAAACCCCTCGCTGTAAGCCGTTTTATTTACTTCCTAAAATTCATAAGCCTTCCAACCCAGGCCGTCCTATTGAATCAGCATGTTCCTGCCCCACTGAAATAATTTCCAAATTTCTTGATGATGTCTTCAGACCCATTGTGGAATCTCTACCTTCATGTTAAAAAGACTCTAACCATTTTTTGCAAATAATAGATCATTGGTCTTTAAATGGTAACAGTGAAAATGGATGTCAAAAGCCTCTACACAGTTATCCCCAACAGTGACGGTTTACAAGCACTAAAAAGACTTCCTTTGATAAAACGGACAGTAAAAAGAACCTGCAACTGATATTCTTTTGCAATTTGCCCAACTCAGCCTTTCTTTGAATTGTTTCTCCTTTAATGGAATTTTTATAAACAAGTTAGAGGTATCAGCATGGGAACAAAAAATGGGGCACTCTTATGCCTGTCTTTTATGGGATGGATTGAAAATAAAGTTTTTCAACAGTACAAGGGACATACACCAATTTTATAAATTAGATACATTGACGACATATTTGGCATCTCTGATAACACTAATGGAGATTTAATGGATTTCATACATTTTATTGACTAGTCTCATCCAGCTCTAAAGTATACATGGAACATTTCTAAACAAATTTCTTTCTTAGACATTACCATCATGGTTTCTAATTGTACCATCAATACTACAATTTTCTACAAAGAAACAGACTCTCATTCATATCTAAGATACGACTCCTCACATCCCAAAGCTTGTCGCAACTCCATTTCATACTCCCAATTACTAAGACTGAGACACATTTGCAGTGATGATAGTGATTTTTTGAATAAAACAAATGACATGTGTGCATTTTTCAGAAACTGTGGTTTTCCAGACACTATACTTAGAGAAGGTCAGTTAAGAGTATCGACAATAAACAGAAAGGATGCCTTGTACAAAACCAAAACACAGAATACCAACAATCATATTCCCCTTGTTCTTACATATCATCCTATTACCAAAAAAGCAACACATCATACAAAGAAATTTTAGCATTCTTCAAGATGATCCTTCTACAGCTCCTATTTTCAATAACCCTCCTCTAATGTCATACAGAAGAGACAAAAATCTAAGAGAGCATCTGGTCCACAGTAAAATTCGACCCAATCTGGACAGTCTTAAGGGTTCGTTTCCATGCAATAGGTCATGCGGTGCTACTTGTAAATACATTCACAGCAACACAGTAGTTAAGGGAGCAAAATCCTCATTTACTATCCATGATACTTTTACTTGCATTAGTAAAGGAATAGTATATTGCATTGGCTGCATCAAATGTAACAAGCTATATTATGGTGAAACAAACGACGCTATTGGCTGATGGCTTCGTGGAACATCTGAGAAGTATAATGCATTAACACCTCTACCTTTCCCTGTCGCCAGACATTTTAACAGAAATGACCACACTATAGAAGACATCACAATTTGTGGGATGGTTCAATGCTATGGAACTAATGCTGTCAGGAAACAAAAGGAATGTGAACTTATTTTCAAACTAGGCACTTTGGAGCCATTTGGAATGAACATTCTATTCTGAGGTCATCATCATCATCATCATCATCATCATCATCATCATCATCATCATCAACATTCTGGAATTTTGTTTAAAAGACTGCTTGTTTGTTTTTATCAACTTCTAAAGCACTGTTTTTTTTTGTATTCAGCCGATGAAGGACTTGTAGTCTGAAATGTCCTGATAATTGATTTCTAATCAATTCTACCTTTTAAGTACCTGAAATATCCTTTTCTCCTAGACCAAACTGTAAGGCTTTTGGCAACCAAGCTGTGTCTCTTCACTGGCAGGGAATCCAAGGCTACTCCCTGAATCAAAGCCTTTACTGAGTATCATCCATTGCATGCACTGCACAGGACTTTAGATCATTTGTTAGCTCAATGTTATTTGCATTGCAGAGCGAGCTGACTTATCCATCATACTCTCTGCCATGCTCCATCTCTCACTGCCACGCTCAGAGTAAAGGGGCGGCACACCTGTTGCTGTGGCCAAAACACAGGAATGCTTGTACAGTAAAAACATATTTTAAACAGTGCACTTGGAGTAGATGGAAACCCAGCTCATTGGCCATGTCTATATGTGGGCGTGGCTTACCCTACTAGCTGAACTCCTGTCCCTGGTGTTCATGATCTGTTTCTAATACCAGCAGAGAGGGGGTTAACTCATTGACTTGATCATTGTGGGAAGATATTAGAGAACATCTCCCTGCTGACAGCATCATAACATTGTGGTAAGAGATTGTGTGGCTCATATATACTGTTTAGTGCACTGTTTAAAATAAATCAAGATTCTACAGGCACAGGGATCTCTACAGCTGTGCAAGTCTTTTTAGCAATGTCTTCACAATTTCTCTCCAGCTCAAACGTATGTTACTTGAATGTTGCTGGTTGTGATTTGCCTGCATCGACAGGACTGCTTTGACAATGAGATGGTCTTCATCTCTATTTCCAGAAAGATTTTAAGGACTGTCATATGTGAACAGAAAAAAGTCTCCTGGTATATCTAATGTATGTTTCAAAGCTGTGCTGTTGATATCAAAGTGAATGTTGCTTTGTAAGTGAACTATTCCTCTCAGCATGGCATTTCACAATGTACATGGAGAAACTAACTGGTAACCACAGGACTACTTTATAAAAACAACCCTGTACAATTCATCAGTATGAAAAATCAGAACATGAAAAAGTCCAATCTAATAAAATGACCTGGGTCACTATGACCCTCTCAACAGTGCTTACTGCAGCAAGATCTTGCATGGATGCTATTCATCGTTCATCTTTCTCTCACCAGATACTCTGGACCAGTGAAAGCCAGCTCCTTGTTGAGGCATTCAATACACAATGGATTATTTCTACACAAAACTCTACCATGGTCCCCAACAACACCACGGATCTTTATTCCAGTGATGAGTGGGAATGCAGTGACAATCCGGCTGGGGTTTCATTCTGGATGGCTATACAGGTTCTAACTGCCATTCTGGGATTGCCAGCCAATGTGACAGTGCTGTGGATTTTACTGAGGAAACAAACTGCCATCTCCTCTTCTGAGGTGTTCATACTGAACCTGGCAGTCATGGATGCTTTGTTTTGCCTCAATGCAGCCCCTTGATATATATAATTATTACTGTCCTGGTAATAGCATTGTTGACATGGTAGACTGTGTTGTCTATTATTGTAATGTGATCGGCTGTCCTCTGTTCCTTTGTTGTATCTGTGTGGAGCGTTACGTGGCTGTGGTGCATCCAGTCACCTACCTGGGGTTCAAGTCGCTCACCTATAGAGTGGTGTGCTCTGCTGTGGCTTGGGCCATTGCTTTGGCATTCTCCATCTACTTAACTATAACAGAAGACGACATTTTATATGCAGTCTCAGGTTTCATCACTGCCTTGTTTATTGTCATGATTTTCTGTAGCATCTCCATCCTGAGGGTCCTGAGGAGGTCTGCCCCCGGGAGAGACGAGATCCACCCCATGATGAAGAAAGCCTTCCACATGGTTTCTATCATTTTAATGCTTGTGTTAGTTTCCTATTCCCCAGTCGTAACCATGTTCCCATTTAAACCATATTTCAATGAGACTACATTTCTATGTTATATCATGCCATTATGCTATTCCTTTTTTTATTCCAGGAGCTTCCATACAGCCTTTGCTCTACCTGTCTAATGTGGTTACATTGTCTTGTGTGCAGTTTCCATGCAATGGAGGGTGCTGTGTAGCACTGAGCCCCACTGCATGAAGTCAACAGAAAACACGTTCCATTGGAGAGCAAGTAGCTTCTAATGACATTTCAAACCAGCCACAAGCACCTCAATCTGGCAATACAGACATCTCAATGAAACTCATTATTTAAGAATCAGCCCTCAGACCAGCTCAGAGCGATTGCAAACATCATTACCAGTTTGAAATGTCATGTCAGGCTCGTTGCTCTAGAAGGGATTTTAACTGTGTGATTCTGGTCTTTATTGGCTTCAGGTTGTTTTT
>CM072692.1:5398608-5456638 GCA_036884735.1 Huso huso
CAAAGTGGAATGTTGGCTGGCAGCAGATGAACTATTCCTCTCAGCATGGCATTTCACAATGTACATGGGAGAAACTAACACAGTAACCACAGGACTACTATAAAAACAACCCTGTACAATTCATCAGTATGAAAAAATCAGAACATGAAAAAGTCCAATCTAATAAAATGACCTGGGTCACTATGACCCTCTCAACAGTCTTTTGCAGCAAGATCTTGCATGGATGCTATTCATCGTTCATCTTTCTCTCTGAATACTCTGGACCAGTGAAAACCAGCTCCTTGTTGAGGCATTCAATACACATTATTTCTACAAACTCTACGCGTTTAGCAACACCACGGATCTTTATTCCAGTGATGAGTGGAATGCAGTGACAATCGGCTGGGATTTCATTCTGGATGGCTATACAGGTTCTAACTGCCATTCTGGGATTGCCAGCCAATGTGACAGTGCTGTAGTTTTACTGAGGAAACAAACTGCCATCTCCTCTTCTGAGGGTGTTCATATTGAACCTGGCAGTCATGGATGCTTTGTTTTGCCTCAATGTAGCCTTGATATATATAGTGTACTGTCCTGGTAATAGCATTGACATGGTAGACTGTGTTTTCTATTATTTGTAATGTGTCAGCTGTCCTCTGTTCCTTTTTATCTGTGTGGGCGTTACATGGCGGTGGTGCATCCAGTCACCTACCTGGGGTTCAAGTCGCTCACCTATAATGGTGTGCTCTGCTGTGGCTTGGCCATTGCTGGCATTCTCCATCTGCTGCTTTATAACAGAAGGCGACATTTTATGCAGTCCCAGGTTTCATCACTGCCTTGTTTTATGTCATGATTTTCTGTAACCTCTCCATCTGAGGGTCCTGGGAGGTCTGCCCCAGGGAGGACAATCCACCCATGATGAAAAGCCTTCACATGGTTTTATCATTTTAATACTTATTGTTAGTTTCCTATTATTCCCCATCGTAACCATGTTTATTTAAACCATATTTCAATGAGACTACATTTCTATGTTATATCATTATTATTTATTCTTTTTTATTCCCAGGAGCTTCTTACAGCCTTTGCTCTACCTGTCTAATGTGGTTTTTGTCTTGTATGTGCATTTCCATGCAATGGAGGGTGCTGTGTAACGTGAGCCCCACTGCATGAAGTCCAACAGAAAACACGTTCCATTGGAGAGCAGTAGCTAATGACATTTCAAACCAATAAAGCACCTCAATCTGGCAATACAGACATCTCAATGAAACTCATTATTTAGAATCAGCCCTCAGACCAGCTCAGAGCGATTTACCGTGTCATTACCAGTTTGAAATGTCATATCCCTGACCGTTGCTCTAGAAGGGATTTTTAACTGTGATTCTTCACTCTTTATTGGCTTCCAGGTTATTTTATTGTGTAAAGTCGCTTGCCTCTCCATTGTAAATAGATCCTCTTCATCCTGTTAGGTGGGTTGAACTCCAAATCAAAGCTTCACTACATTCTAGTGTATACGATGCATGTTTTACTTCATATAAAAAGTCATTAAATATTACAAATCCGATTATTCTAGGGTGAAATACTAGGATGTTTTCAAATAACTTTTAACAATATACAATTTTAAATACTCATACTTGATTTTGCTTTGTTGAAAACGTCTAGCACATACTATGCATATTGTACTTAGAATAAGAAACTGTTAAAATTTCATTAAAATATAATACATAAACCTATTTGTTTTGTTATGTTTTGTAAAATATAAGTTTTAAAAACGCATTATTGAATTATATTATTGTTGAATATATTAATATAATTGTAAAAAAGAAATATATTCAGTCGTGTGTGGAAATGTATCAGAACACCTCGCGATTTGTCATTTATATCCTTGACAAACCTGCATGAAAAACTCATCTAAAAATTCCTGCATTTTACCGTGTTGCCTCTGTGTTCCTTTTCTCTTACTATTTTAAATGAATTGCATGTGTGATCTTTTTAAAGTAAGCAATTAATTAGACAATCTCTAATTCAAGATTTTTTCAGTTCCAGTGGTGTGATTTCATATGCACAACAAATCAAAACTCCAGGGGGCGGTTGTACTAAAGGGATCCAGTCCCGGATCCGAACTCAGATGTTGATCTTGATCATGGTTGTACTAAACGGATCAGGCTCAATCTGAGCACAAACCTAAATCCTGCTTTTGAGCAGGATCAGAACAATCCACTTTTGAAAAATTGAGGAACTAAACTGAGATGATTTAACGTTTTAGAAAACATTAAGCAACAATGCATTTAAAAAGCAGCTGTAACCGCACTGTATTAAGATGTATCTTTGTACAATACTAGTTTAGTTGTGTTTAGCTATATGTGACATTTCTGTTTTTTGCCGTTATAGCTACAGAAAAAATAGACCTGACTGCGTAATGAGGTCTCATAAATAATATTTCTACGTTTTCTGTGTTGACAAAAATCATACATGGCGTTCTCATGTTATCGATTACAATTAAATCACTGATTTTATTAGATTTAACGTTGTAGTTTTTTTAATGCATATCCCCCCCCCATTCATTTTTTTCTCAATAATTTAAGCTTTTGCTTTTCACAGCCTCAATCTCCCCCTGTCACGACATTTTCCAGTTGCAGCTGTCTCTCAGCACTTGATTACATTTTGCTCAAAATGTGTTGATAATTGCCTTGAACCGACCCTGCAGCTGGATGTTTGTGTGTGGAGGCTATACCTTTGTAAAATATCTGTGTCCGTCAGAAAATACACAGCCGTGATTGTTAACATTTATTAAAACATTTTAGAAGTTAAACAAAACAAAACAAAAAAAGATACTGGTATTAATATACTCGATCTGTTTTTATAGAGTCGCTGAAGTTTTAAATTATACATGTACAGTAGTTGCTTCTGATTTATTTGTTTTAAATTAAATGCACTTCATTTTCGACATAATCTTTAGTCTCTGCGCCACGCATATTCGCTATCATTGGTCCAGTTTCTCTAGTTACGGCTGCGCAGCTCCAGGATCGGATCAAGATTTCGGATCAGTGGAGCTTGATCCTGAATCCGCTTAGTACAACGCCTTTTCGACCGGCTCAGTGAGCCCCAGTCCGATCCTGTTTTTGATCGTTAGGTAATCAGACCTCCAGCACTGGGGTGTTGTTATACTCGAGCACCTGCTGTAAGCCATGTGTTCATTATTGATTTGATGTGTTTGTGTTACAGGGTGACACAGTCCTTTCACTGTAAAACACGACCTGTTCTGTCTCAGATGAACTGTCATCTTCTCTTGCTTATTTTTTGTTCGACGTGTTAAAATAGATTGATTTTCGTTTACCGCTGGTCTGTGACTTTAAGAGCTGGAGGAATCTCATTGGGCTTCAAAGAATAATTAGAAATGTACTTATGCATTTGAAATCACAAATAAAACCTCTGAAATGTGCTTGCCTTTATATCCGCATGACTGATAAGTGTCTCTAATTACTGTGTATTTATTACAATGTTACATGCATAACTATGCATAATTACATTACAATGTTATTATGCATAGTTACAACATATAATAATACATTTCTTTTGCATGATATAACCCTAATTCTTCCCCCCCGACCTAACTCTAACCCCTAACCTTAACCCTAGCCTCCCTAACCCTATCCCAACCTAACCCCAAACCTAACTCTAACCCTAACCTTAACCTAGCCTCCCTAACCTATCCTAACCCCTTCCCGACCTAACTCTAACCCTAACCTTAACTAGCCTCCCCTAACTTCTCCTAACCTATCCCTAACCTAACCCTAACCCTTTTCAGTACAATTGTTTACTTACAAATATGGTGCAAAACATTTACATATTTGTACATTGAAACTATGCATAATAACGCTTTATCTGGGTTGATTGGTTTCTCTCATTAATAATATTTAATTGACATGTTACAAAGATCGAGGGTTTACTATGAACACACATTCACGCGCAGACACAAGGAATGTTTAATCAATAGCAGTATTTTGTTAAGAACTCAAACAATAAACAGAAAACAGAAAAGTCACAAAGTAAATCTCTCAGTCTCTAAGCACAAAACACAATTCAAAACTCTCACTACACTCGTGCTGGCTGTGAGCAGTGAGATATGAGACCGCCTGTCCTCACACACACAAAGCAACACTTCAACAGCTCAAGCAGGCTGTGACATGTTAACGCTTACACACACACACACACACACACACACACACACACACACACACACACACACACACACACACACACACACACATCCAAGCACACAGCCTCACCTGAGATGATGCAGACAAGTATATATCACATTAATCTTATTAATGGTATATAGATTAAGGATATGGCGCGTTTACTTTGATCAGAGTGACAGCACCTTGTTTATCATTCGATGTGGAGCGCAACATGTTTAGTTTGCTTGTATATTTATAGTCTGTTTCACTCTGCTAAATAGACACTTTCATGAGATCATTTGTGTATCGTGTCTTTTTTTAAACTCCCAGTCCTTTGATGTTTTAATGTCCTTTTTCCACGGGACAGCGCTAGTTTATATCTCCTTGCGTCAAAAATGCTTGTTGCTGCCCGTGTGAATCTGTCCATAATTCAACTGTCCGCTCAGCTAATCCAGTCCAGGCACCGCTCCTCTAATCAGTAGCTCACATAGTTCAGTCTGTCTGCAAGCCAGAGGCCCCTTCTCAAGACGCAGCAGCTTGCCTTGATTCTCAAGACACACAGTTTCATCAGTGGATGCGGTTCCAAAATCCATCACCAATAGACTTTGAATTCAAGAATTCACCCTGTCTCCCTGAGTCCTGTACTTCATAAAACCTGACAAAACCTTCCAGTATAGTTTCAGTATCTGCTCCTCACTTTGCAGGCTGTAGATAATTTCAAACAACCTTTAAGAACACAATAAACCACAAATGTGCAAACTTTGCCAATACTTTATTCCCAGAATCGATCCTGTTGTGATAGAGATACAGCTGGGGTGATAATCACCCTACAACACAAAGCAGGGGCGCTGGGATACATGCAGTTAATGTTCATTTTACGATAAGCTTGTAAATATGAGTTTATAATAAATTGGAATATCTCTGAGTATCTCCGCAGGATAACACAGTACAAATATCATGATATGCATCAGAAAATATAAAGGACAGTAAGCACACGCATTCTATAGTTAATGAAAGAGAAAAGCAACGACCTTTCTCACAATAGTATATACTGTACATATTTCAAAGTGATATAGATTTGACAGTGCTAAACAATGTCATAAGGCTCCTGTCTTTCTCTACTGGAAACTTTGATTAATGGCTGTTTTTATTTTCTTCACTGTTGTTAAAACAAGGCGCTGTTAATGGTCATTGGGAATTCGAATAACAAGCTGTCATTGATACGCTGGTATCCAAATGCATTCATTTTTCAGCAGGCTTTTTAATATTGTTAATTTTATTAGACACCTGCTGTTTTGAATACCGTGTGTGTGCGTGTGTGTCAGTGTGTGTGTGTGTGTGTGTGCGTGTGTCTCAGGGTGTGTGTGTTGGTGTGTGTGGGTTGGTGTGTGTGTGTGTGTCAGTGTGTGTGTGTGTGAGTGAGTGTGTTGGTGTGTCTGTGTGTGTGTGTGAGTGAGTGTGTTGGTGTGTCTGTGTGTGTCTCAGAGAATGTGTGAGTGTGTGTGTGTGTGTGTGTTTGTTTGTGTGTCAGTGTATGTGTGTGTGTCTCAGTGTGTGTTTGTGTCAGTGTGTGTGTGTGTGTGTGTGTGTGTGTCTCAGGGTGTGTGTCAGTGTGTGTGTGTGTCTCAGGGTGTGTGGTTGGTGTGTGTGTGTAGTGTCAGTGTGTGTGTGTGGTGAGTGTGTTGGTGTGTCTGTGTGTGTGTGTGTAGGTAGTGTTGGTGTGTCTGTGTGTGTGTGTGTCAGTGTGTGTGTGTGGTGAGTGTTGGTGTGTCTGTGTGTGTCTCAGAAATGTGTGTGTGTGTGTGTGTTGGTGTGTGTGTGTGAGTGTGTCTCAGTGTGTGTGTGTGTGAGTGTGTTGGTGTGTCTGTGTGTGTGTGTCAGTGTGTGTGTGTGAGTGAGTGTGTTGGTGTGTCTGTGTGTGTCTCAGAGAATGTGTGTGTGTGTGTGTGTGTGTTGGTGTGTGTGTGTGTGAGTGTGTCTCAGTGTGTGTGTGACAGTTTGTGTGTGTCTCAGTGTGTGTGTGTGTGTCAGCGCTGTCAGATTTACGTGATGAGATCAAAAAAATGTTTCTTCAGAAGGTCGCGTCAAATGAAACTGTCCTGAACTGTCGGCGTCTATAAAACAATAACATCCAATAATCCATTCGAATCGGATGTGTTCTGATCCGATGAATCTGTTACAATGAAACACGACCCAGGCAAAATGCATACTGAAAAGTCAATCATCTGGAAGAACCCCGGATTAACCAATCCCGAGGAAAATAGGCGGGTCACCATTTCTTCAGCCCGATTTGTTGAGTGCAAGTGTGGTCATTTGGTGGCCGAGTCAGTTTATTGGATGCTGAGCTTCAGGGGGGAGGGGCGTGGTTTAGGATGCGTTGATTGAGTCCTGCAACAGAAAAAAAAAAAAAAACGCGGTAAAAATAAACAAAAATAATCAAACCATGAAAGACAACATTTACCCATGAGACGCTCTCAAAAAACAAGCTCACTTTGAAACTGTTCTCTGTAAGGAAGGCGTTTCTGCTATTATTTTTTTATTTATTTATGTCTTTTCAATTTCAGGCATGTTTATGTATTTGCTTCAGAGTGAATATTAAAGTTTTGAATGAGGCAGTTGATATTTTTTTTTTGCGACTCAGAGAGCACAGCACAGACGGGATGAGGAGACAATTACTTTGACTAATACTGTAAATTGTTTTGGCGTCAACTAAATGAATCATCATCCTCATCCTCATCCTCATCAGTGTAATCAGGGTTGCTGTTTTCAGACTTGACCCTTGACCGTTGTGACTTGAATTAAACTTGACAAAAATAGAGATATTACAACAAACAGTTCTAGTAAATGTCCACACGATAGCAGCATTGTATAAGGAACAGCGAGAGCTGCGTTCTGCCCGTCTCCATGAAGTCAGGTTTACAGCACAGGAAGCCCCTGCGACCGACACCTCCCCATGCGAGTTTTTAATTATTCTTAAAACCAATACTATTTTAATCCACAGCAGGGACTGATAAAACAGCCTTTGTACAGCAGTTGCCCTGCGGTGTGCGAATCAGGAGCTGTGTGGGTGCTGGAGTGCGCTGCAGAGCGGATTCCCACTCGATCACACAAGGAATATAAAGAATGCCGTGTTCAGAGCTGACTCTGCGATTTAGTGCGTGGAGATTGAAACCACTGAAGCCGTTTTAAAAAAAACTAAAAAAATGCACGTGATCTTTAACTGGCTGTTTTTACAAACAAAAATTCAAAAATAAAAGCGTGCATGACGCTTATTTCCCTGCAAGCCCTTGTCTTTAACCACACGGTAACACACAGCCTCTTCACGGAGGTTTGAAACCGCACATCACTTTGCGCGGATCCTTACTCATGTCTGTCCCACAGGGTTCCCTGGCTGTAGTTTATGTGGCTGTTCTTTGATCTCATGCAGTGTTATAGGGTGTGTGCAGGCTGCTAGTCTGTGATGGTTGATTCTAGTGTGTGCAGAGCTGCTGGTCTGTGATGGTTGATTCTAGTGTGTGCAGCTGCTGGTCTGTGATGGTTGATTCTAGTGTGTGTGCAGCTGCTGGTCTGTGATGGTCAGACACCAAAATCCAGGCAGAACAACTGGACAAAACATACAAAAAAGATCATAGTTTTTTTTTTTTTTTTTTAAGGGCTGTTGTAACTGTTTAGTATTAACCTGTATATTTAAAGTTCAAAATTAATCATTCAAATGAAACATAACCTTAATTGATACAAAACTGTTTAAAATACAATGCTCCCATGGCACTCAATTAGCAACACAGACGTTTCCAAAAAACAACCAGCATTTGAGTAACTGTGATAACAAGAAGTGGTGGGGATGATTTCAAACAGCATGAAAGATAAGGGCTGGTCTAAAGAAAGAAAAAAATGACATTTTGAGCGCTGTACTCTTTAACAATGGACTTGTTTCAATTGTGCTGCAGAGGGAGAAACACAGCTAACTGAGGGAACAGTGATTCAGTAGAGAGAGCATGGACCGACTCCAAGGAGAAAGAAGAAGGAGTAAAGAGAATGACCCTCCTGATATGTCACAAGAGCCTGCCAGGTACTGAAAGTCTTTTCTTATTAGTTCACGGTGCGACATGCTGAATAATACCTTTACTAAGAAGCTGTTCGGAATCAAATCACTGAGCTGAGTCTCAAGCCCAGGGTTAAGTCCAGACCTCTCTGTGCTTTACAATGCTTCCTATGCTTTACCAGACCTCTCTGTGCTTCTAATGCTTCCTTAAACTTTACCACACCTCTCTGTGCTTTACATTGCTTCCTATGCTTTACCACATCTCTGTGCTTTACAATGCTTCCTATGCTTTACCAGACCTCTCTGTGCTTTACAATGCTTCCCTAAACTTTTACCACACCTCTGTGCTTCCCTTACAATACTTCTAACCTTTACAATGCTTCCTGTGCTTTACCAGACCTCTCTGTGCTTTACAATGCTTCCTATGCTTTCACCAGACCTCTCTGTGCTTTACAATACTTCCTAATAACTTACCAGACCTCTCTGTGCTTTATAATGCTTCCCTATGCTTTACCACACCTCTCTGTACTTTTTATAATGCTTCCCTATGCTTTACCACACCTCTGTGCTTTACAATGCTTCCTATGCTTTACCAGACCTCTCTGTGCTTTTACAATGCCCCTATATGCTTTACCAGACCTCTCTGTGCTTTTACAATGCTTCCCTATGCTTTACCAGACCTCTCTGTGCTTTAATATGCTTCCCTATACTTTACCACCTCTCTGTGCTTTACAATGCTTCCCTATGCTTTTACCACACCTCTCTGTGCTTTGCAATGCTTCCCTATGCTTTACCAGACCTCTCTGTGCTTTACAATGCTTCCCATGCTTTACCAGACCTCTCTGTGCTTTACAATGCTTCCCTATGCTTTACCAGACCTCTCTGTGCTTTACAATGTTTCCCTATGCTTTTACCAGACCTCTCTGTGCTTTACAATGCTTCCCTTTACCAGACCTCTCTGTGCTTTACAATGCTTTCCCACACCTCTTGTGCTTTACACCTCTCTGTGCTTTAATGCTTCCCTATGCTTTACCATACCTTTCTTTCATTCATTTGAAAAAACTGTGTTAATGAGTATTAATAAATAAGAAAGTCACAGTTAATCAATTTTTTTTTAAATCACATTACTAAAATCTGAAAAAATAAACAGAACAAACATTTTATGGAAATAAAAGAACAAAAACACACACACAATAAAGCAAACTTAAGTTGACTTTTTTAAAAACTGTTACAGCACTGACTATTGGATGCCATTTTTAAAAATATATATATATATATATATATATAAAATAACAATTCTTAAATTAATTAAATACAGTTATTTCGTATGAAATCCATTCGTTGCTAAAAACAAATAATTCACCTCGTTTCACTCTGCAGGTGGCGCCGTTTTACCCCATAACTTTCATCCAGAGTTGTGTCAGATTGAACATTCCCTTCACCCGAGGAGTGGAGAGGACAGACAGGGAGTTCAATACAAAGGGTTTCTTACAACACAAAACAGTCTAGTTCAGCTGGCAGATTATTACAGGGGAATCATATTCAAGCACAAACCCAGGATAGAGCGGCTCAGTGAATGTGGTTTGGAATCTGTGCAGGAGGGTCATTGTGTCAGAGACGCTATAAAAGGCCAGCGTGCCGGCATTAAAGTCCAGATACACTCCTATTCTGGGGGAGTGGGGCGCAGTTAGTTCAGTTTCATTGTTATTGTGCCGGGCAGTGTAACTGGAAGCAGAGCAGTCCAAACTCCAGGACTTGTCATTGCATCCAAGGCCACAGGAATCATCCCTTCCTTTCCTGCTGATTCCTTTATATGTGACTCCTATAGAAGCCCATCCCCCACTCCACTCAATCTCCCAGTAACAGCGAGTCCCCAGACAAACCCTCTCTGCAAAGCACTTGGGGCCCAGCTATCAAATCTCTTGGTGATGAGGATATCGCTGGATCTCTCTGCGTCGGTGTCACCTTTCTGTTCCCTTCAGACAGACAGATGTTTCTATCGCTGTGTTAGGGTCCAGTGTGACTGACAGGAATCTGATTGAAGAGAAGAGGACGGGTAGAGGAGAGAGGCAGTTAGAAAAGTCATATCTTTGAGAAAAATCAAGTCATTGTCTGCTGCATCCTCAAATCTCCCTCCTACCTGCTGCACCAGTCCCTGCAACTGCCTCTATGCCCCTCCTCCCTCTTCAATGCCCTCATCCCTCTCTCCTTCTCCATGCTCTCTGCTCCCTCCTCCTGCTCCCTCCCCTGATCTCTCCTCCCTGATCTATCCTTCCTGCTTCCTCCTCTCTCTATAGTTCCTACTCTTTGCTCCCTCTTCTGTCCTTCCTGTTCCCTCCTTCCTCTATACTCCCTCCTCCCTGCTCCCTCCTGTATGCTCTCCTTCCCGTATGCACCCTACTGCTCCCTTCTCCCTGCTGCCTCCTCCCTTCTCTATGCTCCCTCCTCTGTCCTGTTGCTCCCTCCTCCCTGCTCTCTCCAATATGCTCCCTCCTCCATGCTCCCTCCTCCATCTATGCTCAATCCTCCCTGCTCCCGCCTCCCTTCTCTCTCCTGTATGATCCCTCCTCCGTCCTCCATGCTCCCTCCTATATGCTCCCTACTCCCTGTCCCCTTCTTTATACTCCCTCCTCTCTCCTGCATGGACCCTGCTGCATCCTCTTTTCCCTTCTCCATTCTCGATCCCCCTTCTTCCCTGCTCCCTCCTTCATGCTCCCTCCTTCCTCCTGTATGCTCCCTTCTCCATCCTCTCTCCACCCTGCTCCCTCCTGTATGCTCCCTCCTCCCTGCTCTCTCCTCCCTTTTCCTTTCTTTATGCTCCCTTCTCCCTCCTGTATGCTCCCTACTCCACCCTCCCTCCACCCTGATCCCTTATGTATGCTCCTTGCACTCTACTCCATTCTCTCTGCTCCCTTCTCCCTCCTTTATGCTCCCTACTCCATGCTCCCTCCTGTATGCTCCCTATTCCATCCTCCCTCCACCCTGATCCCTCCTGTATGCTCCCTACTTCCTCCTCCCTCCTCCCTTTTCCCTTTATGCTCCCTCCTCCCTCCATGCTCCCTCCTGTATGCTCCTACTCAATCCTCCTTCCACCCTGCTCCCTTCTGTATGCTCCCTACACCTTGCTCCCTCCTCCCTAATCCATTCTTCCTCCTCCCTGCTCTCTCCTGTATGCTCCCTACTCCCTCCTATATGCTCACTCCTCCCTACTCCCTCCTCCATGCTCCCTTCTTCCTGTTCCTCCTCCCTATGTCCTTCTCCCCTCCTGTAGGCTCCCCTCCTTCCTCCTCCCTGTTTATCTTTCTCCATCCTCTCTCCTGCATGCACCCTACTGCATCCTTTCTCCTCCCTTTTCCCTGCTTCATTCTCTATGCTCCCTCCTTTATGCTTCCTCCTCCCTGCTCCCTACTCTCTCCTCCCTGCTACCTCCTGTCTCCTCCCTCCTCTATGCCCCCTCCTTCATGCTCCCTCCTCTATGCTCCCTCCTCCCTGCTTTTTTATAGACAAGTATATTTAGACTGTAATAATTAAGATTGATAATCAATAGATTTGATCTATAATTCTTACTTAAGATTTATTTCTGACTTTGGATAAGTTCTCTCTTTTATTTTTCTGTTTCAATAAACTGCTGCTATTAATTAAACCCTCTTGCTGTTTTAATTTTTGTTCATTATAATTCCTCGATCTTATCAAACTTCTTCAATGGAACTAATCAAATGCAGCTCTGCATACAATTACAGTTCATAATGTTCCTACAGGGTATGTTTGCCATTTTTTACCCTCAGACCCCTTTGCCCTTACTAAATATCTTCAATAGAATAACATCCATTCTTCAAATATCTGTCTAATATTTTTAATGAGCAATCCATCCCACAAGTGCAGTGATACTGCAATATACATTTACTATCAGCACAGGATGACTGGGGGGATAGCTGTTCATTTTACCCACAACTGGTTTCATGCATTGTACATGTATTAAAAAGATGGGATGATTATCTATTCAGGGATACCAAGATATTTAGGGAGAGAAAGGTCTGAGGGAAAACAGGCAACAAAATGCCCTCCCCCAGCATTCTGCATGTATTCATCTGAACCAATACTTGTTGGAGAGGAGTGTAGATTAATGGCTTCACAATTATTAATAAATAATAATTGCTGCCCTCAAGCTCCGCCCTCCTGCTCTGTAGTGTTAGCTTTTCTCTGATGGAGAGACACATCTTTCAATCAAATGTTTCAGTGAAAAACAGACTTACATTTTAAAAACTCAGCTCTGCTGCTTGGCTCTGGGAGCCTGCAGACTGTAAACTGCCTTTATTCACTGGGCAGAAAAAAGAAGGAAATAGAATTGAAACATACAATAATAGTCATTGTCTGTTGCATCCTCAAATCACTCCTCCTCCCCTGCTTCATCAGTCCTTGTTCCCTCCTCCCTCCTTCCTTCTCCCTGCTTGTTTTATGCCCATCCTCCTCCTTCTCCAAGGTGCTCCCTATTCCTTCCTTGTTCCACTCTCCATGCTACCACCTGCATCCTCCCTTGCTCCCTCCTCCATAAGTTGTTTGTTTCCTGCTCCTTCCTCCTTGATCCCTCCACCCTCCTGCCTCCCCAACTGCATCCTCCCTTTGCTCCCTCCTGCTTCCTCCTTCCATTCTGGTCCCTATTTTGTCCATCCTTCCTCACTTTATTACCTTGCTTCTCCCTTTCCTTCCTCCCAACTGCAGATTCCCTGTTTCCTCCTCCATCCGCATGTTTCCCTTACTTTCTGCTCCCTCCAACCTTCCTGCTCCTCCACCCCTCCTTGCCTCCTCCCAACTGCATTCTCACTGCTCCCTACTCCCTGCTCCCTCCTCCACCCTGCCTTCTCCCTACTCCCTGCTCCCTCCTCCCTGCTCCACCAGCTATCAGACATTATTTTTGGTGTTTTGGGGCGATCAGCCAATAATACAACCGTTTCCACCCTTTCTGTGTTTTCATTGGTCACACACACACAAATAATAGAAATAATATGTTTTTATATTTCTGATAAATAAAACTAAAAATGATAATAATAATAATAATAATAATAAATAATAATAATAATAATAATAATAGTGTAACAATTATGGAGCCGTTTCAAACCCAGAGATACCAAAAGCGCTGGATGTGAATCTGCCTCACAGCAACGAACATTTATAGACTTTTTTTAATATCTCTTTATACATTATTCATGTAAGTGTGATTATTCTTTAGCAGCGTACTGTAAGGTGTCTGTATGCGTATGTTATTAATGTAGTTATAACGTTATATTAAACAGCAACACATCCCACAATCCTCTCGGAGCTTGATAAAGAAAACCTGTCTAGCCCTCCCTGATCAATCCAAGAGAAACCCGCGTTTCAACATCGAACCACCTCGGCAACAGCCGCTCCGCATCCATCTGAGGACAGAGCTGCATTTTCCATGAGGGAGTCACCCGCGAACATGGAGAAACCAGACACCCGAAAAATCACTGTCCCCAGACCAACGGGGTCTGGAATACACTCTGATTCTGACTAAAGGGAATCCACTTCTCACAAAAAGGATACACAGAAATGTAAGCAAACACAACCACCCTCAGAACAAACCGTGAACACAGAAATAGCAAAATAGAATGTGAAAGCGTCATTTTAACACGCCCCTAACAATTGCCACGAAACCCTGACGACTGAAAACAAAACAAAAACAAAACAGGAATGTCACTCTGCAGAGAAGAATTCAGCTCCACAACACCTGAAAAACTCCAGGAAACGTTAGCTTATTATCATAAGAGTTTCTTTTTAAATGTATTTATTTAAAGGGTGGATACCCATTTAAGTACTTAAAGGAACGTGTTGTTTTAAGTTCCAAATTCAAAGTGTTCTCTTTGGTTGCAGTCAGCAGATCACTCCCTAGTACAGACCACAGCAATCGCCATTTTTTCTGTACTGTCTCACACAATGCAAACCTTATTTTAAACTGTGTTCACGTTATCAAAGTTTTTGCTATTTTAAATACAATTCTTTATGGAGTTCACTATCTGTCTAAAAAACTCACTGACATAAACTAAGCAGAGTAAGGAAAAAATTTGCTCACCTGAGATTATAAAAATACTGCATGGGGCAATCTGTGTGTGTGTCCTTTTCTCCCCCCCTTTACAAATTCAGTTGATGATTATTGACAGTGCAAAAACGCTGCATATTTACATATAAACGCTGATAAACTTTGATTAGCGTTCCCCCAGTTCACATCAGTCTAGACAAATGCATTTGAATCATGTTTAAAATGGAAAATGAAGGATCGCACCTAATTTACCCCCCGTCACAATTCACACAATTCACCTGCTCCCTCATCTTTCCTGCATGCTCCCTGCTGCATCCTCTATGAACCCTCCTCCCTGCTTCCTCCTCCCTCCTGTATGCACACTCCTCCCTGCTAGCTCCTCCATGTTCCCTGCTCCTTCCCTGCCCCCAACCTCCATGCTCCCTAATCCTCCCTCTCTTTCATGATCCCTGCTCTCTCCTTCCTGCTTCCTCCTCTCTGCTCCCTCCTTCATTTACCCTCCTCCCTGCTCATTCCTCCCTGTTGCAATATTCATATAGCCAACAATCTGCAAGAGGTCTTTATTAATGTCTTGCAAGTCCTGTCCCTCCTCAAGCCATGGTCTACTTGAGAAATCTATACCAAAGGAATATATTTCACACCAACCTGTTGTGGTTATTTTTACTAATTCCCCCTTGCAGAAGTCCTCAATATTGTCTTTAAGTTCAGATACAGCTTTCCTCACAGCCACAAAAGAGATATCTGTATTGACAGTAACGCTGGGTAAGTCTCCAGCTTCAGGAGGGGCACAGAGAGGCTGGAAATTCTACAACAGGAAAGTGGAGAAAAATGAGTTTTCAGTGAAACAGAATGGGGTCCAAAACATTCCTGGGGAAAAGCAAGGATTCATTTAATTGGAGAGGTCTGTCTGAAACCATCCCAGTGATGGACTTGAGATTTTCTAAAAAGCAGTGATATTACCTTGTAACGATCACTCTGCACAACTGAGAAGCAGTTGCACTGTCCTCCCTAAGGAGATACTACTGGCCCTATTCCTATAGCTAAATAAGTCAGCAAGAGTGACAGACAGCAAAAGCAGGGACGTCAGAGGTGTCAATTTCACGAACAATCGGTTTATTATTGTGAACAATAATGTCAACAAATGAAAAAATGAGTACTGTTCCCATCTCACTGACCATGTTGAGCAACTGGAAACACAGCTGTCTGAGTTACAGGAGAGCAGCATTAATCGTGAACAGGTCCTGCGAGGTTACATCGAAGGACGCTTCGCAGATATGGAGAATCAAGGCAAGGCCCTTGAATTTAAATGGATCTGGAAGTAGTGAAGTGCCTGAAACGCCGCGATGTGCTGTGGGGAGAAGAGCTGAAGAAACTCTTCAAAAAGACAAGCACCCCTCGTCTGCCACTTTCTTTGCCATCTCTCTCCTCTAGAAAGCAGTCTGCACCACAACAATTCTCCTTTGACGGTGGGTCTGCTGATTACCATGGCTCCAGAACTGAAGGAAGTCTTTCCCAAGCAAAGCTGCCCATTAAAATCAACTTCCCAGAGTTTGGCGGGAGGCCAGCAGCGATACCATTGACTTCCTGGACAAAATATGATGAATTCCTAGCCACGACCCATGACACCAAATCAGATCCTGGCAACCATGTCCAGTGTGCTGAAAGGCTCAGCAAAGAGCTGGTGGGTCATGGAGCGCAAGGAATCCAGTCCTGGGAACAGTTCAAGGCTGTCTTCCGTCAAGCCTTTCTGCCCGTCTGACTTCCAGACCCGAAGTGGAAGACCTACTTAAGCTCCAGATTCCAACTTCCTGACGAGCGAATCCTTGACTTCCTATGACTACCGTGCCCTATGTCTGCGCTGGAAGCCAGACTTGGAGGAGACTGAGTTGGTTTGTCGCATTCCTAAACAGCTGTAATCCCAAACTGGCAAGCTCCCTTAGGGGAACAGTGAAGACAGTGAAAAGAACTGAGTCTGCATCGGGACCCAGGTGGAGAGACAACGCTGCTCAGCGGGAATACTGGGTCAAGTCAAACTCCAGCAAAGCCGTTCAGGACAAGAGGAGCCAGAAAGGAGCTACGAAGAAGCCGGCAGAGGTCAGCATGGTGAGAAGCCAGAAGAAGAAAAATATAGTTCCTGCTGCAAGCCTGACTCTGCTGATCGTGGATGTGGGCGTTCGAGGGCTCCAAGGGCCTGCAGTCCTGGACACTGGGAGCACCTTCACTCTAATGAGAGAGAGTCTCTGGAGGAAGATCGCTCATCCAGGGGAAGAGCTGGAGTCTGCACAGGACCAGTATTTCATGCTGGCGGATGGACAGTCACACCAGGCCAAAGGTCAAGTTCGCCTCACTTACCTTCTCCACGGAGAGATCTGGTTTCTAGGCACATATATCCTACAGGATCATCACCTGACGTTTTCCCTTGTTCTAGGCTTGGATTTCTTGGAGAAAACTCATACCCAGATTGACATTGTCAATAGGCAGTATGGTGTCAAACATCAGAAGGATTTCTCCTACCATCCTTTTTGCCACGGTATGAGGGGGGAAGCTTCCTGGGACAGGTCCTTATCGAGTGTCAGCCTCTACTTCCATACATCTTGCCAGCCACCCACCACCTCTGATCCAAAGCCATGCCAACCGCCAAGGTGACCATGACCATCACTTCAGCTGAACCATCTCTGTCGAGCAACAACTCCAGAACCTCCAGCAAAGTGGTCTTCAGTCTGCACTGATAAGTTGGGAATGACCACCGTTACCTGTCACTCCATCTCCACTGAGAGGACGAAGTTCCTGTTCGGGGTCGACTGTATAGAGCGCCTCCACTGAAGAAGGCTTTAATCAAGGAACACGTCCAAGACATGCTTCTGGACGGAGTTATAGAACCATCTAACTCCCATGGTCCTCTCCAGTGGTGCTCACAGAGAAGAAAGATGGTGGTTGGGGTTCTGTGTGACTACAGAAAGCTGAATGCAAAGACTATCTTTGATGCATACCCCATGCCCCTCATTCATGACATCCTGGAGTCCCTGAGTGGTGCTGCGGTATTCAGTTCCCTGATCTACGCTCGGGTTACTGGCAAGTGGCGATGGACTCAGCAAGTAGGCGAAGACTGCGTTTACCACACCCTTTGGTTTTTATCAATTTAATGTAATGCCATTTGGGTTAAAAAATGCTGCAGCCACTTTTCAACGGCTGATGGAGAGAGTGTTAGAGACCTCCGAGGGAAGATCTGTTTGCCTACATAGATGACATCATTGTCTATTCACCAAACTCAGTGCAGCATCTTCAAGACCTCAGCTGTCTTCCACAAACTTCATCTGGCCCGTCTTACTCAATCTCAAAAAATGCCACTTCTTTAAGCACACTCTCCATTTCCTTGGTCATGTGGTTTCAGGTGAGGGTGTAGCTGCTGATCCCCACAGCTCCAAGCCATCCAGGAATATCCCATTCCTACCAACTTGAAGGAGGTTCAACGGTTCCTAGGTTTGGCAGGGTGGTACCACAAGTACATCCCCAGGTTTGCGGATATTGCTGCCCCACTTAACAACTTGAAAAAAGATGTCCCTGAAATGGACAGGAGAGTGCCAGAAGAGTTTCAAACTCCTCCAAGAAGCTTTGATCAGTCCTCCAGTCCTCGCTCACCGGACATCAACAAGACGTTCCGAGTCTTTACTGATGCCAGCGATGTAGGACTAGGAGCGGTTCTGACTCAGCTAGAAGGAGATGATGAGAAGGTAATAGCCTCACGCCTTCCAAATTACTGAACTCTGCTGAAAAAAACTACTCCACATCTGAAAAGGAGTGTCTCGCTGTCGTGTGGGCAGTAGAAAAATGGCGGCATTATCTGGAGGGATGGAGTTTGAGGTTGTCACTGACCACGCTTGCACTCTCCTGGGCATTCAATAACCCAAAAACCTCTTCCAGACTGACCCGCTGGACTCTTCGCCTACAACAATTCACTTTTACCGTTATTTACAGGAAAGGTAGTCTGAATCTTGTACCTGATGCACTCTCCAGAGCTCCACTTGTACCACCTTCAACTCCTTCTGCATCAGTGTGTGCTAGCAATGCCCTGCGAGTAGCATGGATCTTCCCACCACCATGGACCAGATTACGGCGCTCAGTCCAAAGACCCAGCTATCTCTGACATCATCAATGACATTGCTTCCAATACTGCCAATGATAACCGCATCTCCTTCATCCAACAGCAGGACTTGTACCGGTGCCCATTCCTAAACAAGGATTCCGATACCAGCTGGTTATTCCGAACAGCTGACGGATTCCTTCCTCCACCACTACCATGACAACCCTTTGGGAGGTCACCTGGGCAGGATGAAGACCCTGTTGCGCATGCTGGAGGTTGCATGGTGGCCTCCATCCGTAAAGATACATGGCACCACATAAAGGAGTGTCAAACCTGCCAGAAGTACAAACCGTCCAACACCAAACCTGCAGGTCAACTCCAGTCCACTACTGTGAAGGAGCCCGAGAGATGCTGGGTCTGGACCTAATGGGACCTTTCCCAAGAAGTAAAAAAAAGGTAACACTTGCATCCTGGTCATTGTTGATTACTTCACAAAGTGGGTTGAGCTGTTTCCATTCTTGGGACAGTAAGACCACCAAAATTGTGAACATTTTGACGCAGGAAATATTCACTCGATGGGGAACACCGCAACACATTCTTTCAGACCGTGGACCTCAGGTCACGAGCCAGCTACTCGCAGAGGTGTGCAAGACCTGGGAGTCGTACAAAAACTCACCACCAGCTACCACCCACAGACCAACCTGACAGAACGCGTGAACCGCACCTTAAAGACCATGGTTGCATCTTTCGTTGGGAAAAACCATCAGCTGTGGGATCAGTGGCTACCCGAAGTTTCGTTTCGCCCTCAACACCGCCAAACATGAAACCACTGGCTTCTCTCCTGCAGTACTAGCTCGGAAGGACCATCAGAGGCCCATTGGACCGATTAATCGCTGTTGCTCCTGCTCCAT
Source organism: Huso huso (assembly GCA_036884735.1). Taxonomy (NCBI): domain Eukaryota; kingdom Metazoa; phylum Chordata; class Actinopteri; order Acipenseriformes; family Acipenseridae; genus Huso; species Huso huso. The sequence continues at coordinate 5,417,855 of CM072692.1, forward strand.
CCACCGATCCCTACCAACTGCTAGATCGCCAGCAGCAGATTGCCGAAGAGGTGAGGGATCACGTTGCCAAAGCTCAGAAACGGCAAGCTCGGAATTACAATGCCGGAGAGCACACTGTCAGTATGAAGAAGGTGAGTTAGTCTGGATAAGATCTCACCCCTTATCTGATGCCTCCGGAAAGTTTTCCGCAAAACTTGCCCCTAAATGGTTTGGGGCCAGCTCTTGTAACCAAAGAGACTTGGACCCAACAACTACAAAGTCAAGGGGGAGCCAGATTATTTCAAAGAGGATACTGTCAATATTGTTAATTTAAAATGCTACTATGGCATTGGCCTTTGCACCTCCAGTGTGTGTGGGGGAATATGTAGCAATTCCCATGCTACATAATGTGGGTGTAAGTCTCACCCACCTGTCCCTTAATTAGGGTCAGTAGCCTGGCCAGGTTAAAACTTCATTTCCCATAGTTCCTGCAACCACCCTCTGTTCATCCTCTCCCCCATTGGCTCATTCAGATTTCCACCCTCCAATCTCAGAGCTCCTTAGTAGCCAGCACTTGTATTAAAGCTGGCTAATCAGGCCTGAGGGGAACTCCCTTTCTCAGAGGAATCCATTAAACTACAGCATTTTCTTTACTTAAATTTCAGTGAATCCATTACCATCCTTAGATAATTCCAGTGCATCTGTTTATTTTCTTTTTGTCGCCATGCGCTTTGTCTAAACTGCTCTTTTTGTTTTCACTGTTACTTGTTTAAGTTTAGCTGTTTTTTTCTAGGTCTGTTTAGTGTTTGTTGTTTTATGTGTGACAGCCTCCATTTTTCCTGATCCTCCTGATTTTTTCCAAACAACTGTTCACCATTCAACTCAACACTACAGGACAGTCTGAACAATTTCAACGTACTCAATGTTTTCAACCTTCTACAATCACCATCATTTCGGGACACTTTGCTGGACTGCCTTATTTGTGGGTGAGATCATTTCTTTTTGTTTGGATTTTTCTACTTTAATTTGATACTTTGTTTCCCCGTATTTTTTCTGTTACTTTGTTATTTTTTACTTTGTATGGATTTCAATTAACCTGCTATTACTGGACTTGTTGGGCCTACCTGTCATTTTTCCACCATTGCCATAGAGACTGTTAAATGTAATTGTTTCCACAAGTCACTGGTTTTCATCTGTATCTATTTATTTATCCTTGATCTTTATCTGTGTGTGTTGTGTTTGTGAGTGTGGGTTTATTGGAGACCCTCCGGACACTACATTCATTTCTATTTGGTGATACTGTTTAGCCTTCTGTTTGTCCCTACATACTTATCTGTACCAGCTTTTTTCTTACCTGTTACCTGCAATTATTTGAACTCCTTTCTTATCATTATTCATTTCATTCATTTGTTCATTTTTTCATTTGTTGACATTATTGTTCACAATAATAAACCGATTGTTCGTGAAATTGACACCTCTGACGTCCCTGCTTTTGCTGTCTGTCACTCTTGCTGACTTATTTAACTATAGGAATAGGGCCAGTAGTATCTCCTTAGGGAGGACAGTGCAACTGCTTCTCAGTTGTGCAGAGTGATCGTTACAATAGTTACATCGATAATAGTGATAGTTACATCAAGCTTTAGAAGTAAGAAAGGAGAGAGAGATGGAGAGGGGGAGAGAGAGTGGAGAAAGTGAGAGGGGAGAGAAGAGAGTGGAGAGAGAATATCACACAGAATACATCTGAAATCAAATCATTTTATTGTCTGTTCTCTACATCAGATTAATATCACAATAATTTACATAAACTAGAGCAATGTGGTTCTCAACCGTGGTCCTGGATAGGGAGAGAGGGAGAGAGAGAGGGTATAGAGAGAGGGTATACACTGGAACCAACAACCCCAAACCCTAACCCTAACCCTGCAGCTCACAGATTGTTACATTGGAATCAACCCAAAACCCAGGATAGAGTTTCTCAGTGAATGTGGTTTGGAATCTGTACAGGAGGGTCATTGTGTCTCCAGAAACGCCATAAAATGACAGAGTGCCGACAGTAAAGTCCAGATACACTCCTATTCTGAGGGAGGGGGGAGCAGGTATTGCAGTTACTTTGTTATTGTGCCGGGCAGAGTAACTGAAAAAAGAGAAGTGCAATATCCAGGACTTGTCATTGTTTCCAAGAATACATGAATTATCCCATCCTTTCCTGCTGATTCCTTTATATGTGACTCCTATATCAGCCCCCCATTCCCACCCACCCCTCTCAATTTCCCAGTAGCAGCGAGTCCCAGACAAACCCTCTCTGCAAAGCACATTATGAATGTGGTGAAATCTCTCTGTGTGATCAGGATACGGTTGGGGGGTCCTACTAAATGTCACCTTTCTGTTCCTTTCAGACAGACAGAGGTTTCTATGTGCTGTGTTGGGGTCCAGTGTGAGCTGACAGGAATCTGATTGAAGAGAAGAGGAGGGTTAGAGGAGAGAAATGCTTAGAAGAGACAAAATCACTGAGAAAAATCTGCACTGTGATTGAATTCTACACAACCATCAAAAAGAGAGGGAGAGAAAGATTGACTTATAGACCAGTAGATGAGTAGAGAAAGAGAGAAAAAGAGGATAGAGGGAGGGAGGGGAAGGATGGAGAAGAGGGAGGAGAGACAGAGGGGAGAGAGACGGAGGGGAGAGAGAGACAGAGGGGAGAGAGGAGAGAGAGATGGAGTGGAGAGGAGGAGAGAGAAAGTGGAAAAAGAGGGGGAGAGAGGAGAGGGAAAAAGTGAGCGAAGAGATAGTGGAGTGAGAGGGGGATGGAGAGAGAGATGGAGGGGAGAGAGAGAGATGAAGGGGAGAGAGAGGGAAGGTAGTGAGAAAGAGACAGAGGGAGGGAGGGGAGAGAGATAGTGGAGAGAGAGGGGAATGGAGAGGGGAGGGGAGAGAAAGAGATAGACAAGGGAGGGAGGGAGAGAGAGACTGAGTGGAGAGGAAGACAGTGGGGAGAGAGATAGATGGAGGGGAGAGAGATGGAGGAGAGAGGGAGGGAGTGGAGAAAGAGACCGAGGGGAGAGAGAGAAGGAGAGGGAGTGAGGGGAGAGAGAGAATGACAGAGGGGAGAGAAAGAGAGACCGAGGGGAGAGAGAAGGAGAGGGAGTGAGGGGAGAGAGAGAATGACAGAGGGGAGAGAAAGAGAGACAGAGGGGAGAGAGAGGAGGGGAGAGAGAGGTAGAGGGGGCAGACAGGAGAGGGGAGAGGGGAGAGAGAGAAAGGGAGAGGGGGGAGAGATATGGAGAGAGAGGAAAGAGCACCGCTGAGATTTAGTTAGGGACGGGTAGACATGTCCCTACCAATGTCAAGGGACCGTTGAATTGTCCCTACCAATAATTTTGATAAATCTGAAACGCCTTTTGTTAAGTCATTTTATCCGCTCCACAAAGGGTTAACTCTCTCAAGATCCCCTCGTTGCTCCTCCCTCCTCCAAAAAAAAAAACGCTAATTTGATTGGCTTAGGCCCTAGGTTCTCAACCGGGAGGCGTGAAACCTTCCAGGGGGCGCGGTGAGCGTTTGAATAATAATGTACTAGTAATAATAACAGTGACGTGCAAACGATACTACCGATTTTGCCCTTTGAGTGCGGCGAATTAAAGAGAAAAAGAGATGCGGTAGCTTTAAAAAAGAATGGCACCCTGGGATGTGTAGGTGTTTGGTGGGGTTTTGGGTGTAATTAGCAGACAAGAAAACTACAAATTCCATAATGCATCACTGTAACACTGACTCAGTGCGGCTGACGTCAGGGACCAAGCAGAGTGTGTTGTTTTCATTGAGGCGCGAAAGTGCACAAGGACTCGGGAGTGAAAGGTCATGTTCCGGGTTTAAAATAAAAAAAAATCTAGTCATTCTTAAACGGTGTATATTGTGCCACAATTTTCACATTTATTTTTTTAAAATAAGAATAAATATAATCAGTTTAATTCGATATTTGTGTTTGTTGGTTAATGCGTTGTCACATTATTTCTATCCTCCTCCTTCCTCCCTTTGTAACTAACTTACTCCTTGCTAGATATTTTTGTATTGTGTGTGTAAAAAGCGAACACGAACATATGTTTTTGATTGAATGGACAGTGTGATTATCCAGGCGCAAATAAACGCACTATATTATATAGGCAGTAATAAAAATACATATTAAAAAAGTAAAATTAACCGGGGGAACAGATATAAAAATGAATTCCAGTGGGGCATGAGTAAAACAAGATTGGGAATCGCTGGCTTAGGCTGGACTCTGGAAAGACGCTCATCTGAAGTTGCCGCTTGCCGGTCAGTCTGATATGAGTGTGAGCCACTGACTGAATGAAAGCCAGGTGCCGGGGCTCAAGGTATTGTCAGCTCGTCAGCAACATAGTTTGGGTGAATAAACCTACTACCTACCTAATGGGTAGGTAAGTAGGTTTATTAATGTTAGATTGCTAGCTGCTAACCCCCACGTCCTTGGTGGCTAGCTAGCTTGTTTCACAGCTAAATCATTTTGTGTGAGAGAGAGAGAGAGAGAGAGAGAGAGAGAGAGAGAGAGAGAGAGAGAGAGAGAGAAAATGTTTTGATATCGTCAATCAACTAAGGTTATCTAATCACTTCAATTTGGCTTTAGGTGACTAAAGCATAATGGCAGCCAAAAAAAGAAAGATGGACGTAAGGAATTTTTTTTTTTTTACAAAAAGTCAAAGTGTAAGTAGGAAGATGTTATTAAAGTAATAAACACAATTGATAATGATTCTCATAGCAAATGTAAAAATAATTTACTAATGAAGTTAGCAGTCATACTTTCTCTCTAAACAGCATGCATCAATTTATCATTTTATCAGGCGAGTGAAGCAGTGCAACCTGGTAAAAGCAGTACAGAGGCAGGTGAAGCAACAGGGTCGCAGGTGAGGTCTGTAATGGCTTAGTGATTATAACAGTGAAAGTGTTAGACTCAGTTTTGAGATATGTTATTGTTTGAGGCACATTGTGATATGATAGTAGGCTAATGCTGTATAGTAATACTCAGCAAATAAAGTTAGCATAGCCATATATTCTCTCTCTATATGGCATGCATCAATTTATTATTTTATCAGGTGAATGAAGCAATGCACCCAGGTACGAGCAGCAGCACAGACACAGGAGAGTCAGGCAGAGCACGTGAGCGGGCATGTGCTCATGTTTGTAGCGCCAGGGGTATTGGTATCTTACAGTAAGGATGGGATAGGTTATAATTCAGGTTATTAGTAATTCTACAGCAGGGATGTCAAACCAGCTTCCAGGAGGGACACTTTATCATAGTGTTTTAAGTGTATACCAGCCAACTTCATGTCAATCAGATTGTCCTCGATTCATGTCCAGCATTCATTTCAAGCCACCAGATGTGACCATTTAATAGCTGTCTCCTAAAAAAATCTTTCCCGGGGGGGCATGCCCCCGAACCCCCCTAGCAACCGCGACTCCGCCCCCATAAATAATTGTGTCCCCACCAATGTTCAAACCAAACCTACGCCCTTGGGAAAGAGAGTGGAGAGAGAGGGGGGTGGAGAGAGGGGAGGGGAGAGAGAGTGACAAGGGAGAGAGAGAAGGGATAGAGAAGGGAAGAGAGGTGAGAGGGAGGGGAAGGAGAGAGGGGAGAGAAGGAGGGGAAGAAGGAAGGGGAGAGAGATGGGAAGAAGAGGGAAGAGAGACGGAGGGGAGAGAGAGACAGAGTGGAGATAGAAAGAGAGACGGAGGAGAGAGAGAGAGACAGAGGGGAGATAGATATATAGACAGATAGATACATAGACACACAGATATATAGACAGATATAGATAGATAGATAGATAGATAGATAGATATATACACACAAACAGTAATGCTGCTCTTCTTTGTGAAATATTATACACTCCCTCCAACAAGCACTGGGGCAGATGAATGAATGCAGAACCACTGAGTGGGGGACTGGAGGGGGGTATTTGTTGGAATTTCAATCAAATGTTTCAGTGAAAACAGAATTCTTACAGTATAAAAACTCAGCTCTGGTCCTTGGCTCTGGAACTTCTTTCACTGGGGGAGGGAGAGAGAGAGAGAGAGAGAGAGAGAGAGAGATGTTGGAAAATATTGCTGTTTTCATTCATTAATGCAACAAATACTGAATGTACACTTGCATTTATTTTGCAAAAACTCATTATAGTCTATGAAGGGTGTGAATAACACAGTGGATATCAAAAGTCTACACACCCTTTCAAAATTTCTAGAGTTTGTTGCCTTAAAGGCTGAAATCAAGACAAATCTGTATTTAGACATTGTAACCAACAATATTTAAGTGAAAAACAAAAGTATCATTTTTTTTGGAATAATTAAAAATAAAAAACCTTCAATGCCTTGGTTGCATAAGTGTGCACACCCTTCAATGAATACTTAGTGGAAGCACCTTTTGCTTTGATAACAGCAGTAAGTCTGTTTGGATAAGTCTGTACCAACTTAGCACACCTGGATTTTGCAATTTTCACCCATTCTTCTTTGCAGAAGAGTTCAAGCTCACTCAAATTGTGAGGCGACCTCTTATGCACACCCTCTTTAGGTCAGTCCAGAGATTTTCTATAGGATTGAGGTCCGGGCTCTGACTGGGCCATTCCAGGACATTGATCTTCCTTTTTTCAGCCATTCCTTGGTTGATTTGGCTGTGTGCTTCGGATCGTTGTCGTATTGAAAGGTGAAATTCTTCTTTAACTTCAGCTTTTTGTAGAGGGCAGCATGTTTCCTCCAAAATATCTTGGTATTTGGAGCTATTCATTCTCCCTCTATCCTGACCAGAGCCCCTGTCCCCGCTGAAGAGAAACAGCCCCATAGCATGATGCTGCCACCACCATGCTTGACAGTAGGTACTGTGTTCTTTGGGTAATGGGCTGTGTTGGATTTGCGCCAAACATATCTTTTGGAGTTAAGGCCAAAAAGTTCTACCTTGGTCTCATCAGACCACAAGACATTTTCCCACTTGGTTTCGGGAGATCGAGTGTGTCTTCTTTCATAATTAGGACGGGACTGGATGTTCTTTTTTGTGAGAAGTGGCTTCTGTCTTGCCACCCTGCCCCACAGCTCGGAATTCTGGAGAACATGCGAAATGGTTGTTACATGCATGGTGTGGCCAGTCTCTGCCATAAAGTCCCGCAGCTCCTTTAAGGTTGCTGTTGGCCTCTTGGTAGCCTCCCTGCTGAGCTTCCTCCTTGCACGATCATCAATCATGGAGGGACGGCCTGATCTAGGCAGTCCTGGTGGTGCCATATTTCCTCCACTTCTTGATTATGGTCTTCACTGTGTTCTACGGTATATTTACGGCCTTCGAAATCTTTTTATATCCCTCTCCTGCTTTGTACCTTTCAACAATAAGGTCCCGAAGATCTTTTGTTAGCTCCTTGTTATCCATGGTTGTCTCTGCACACTAACATACACTATGCAACAAAGAAACCTTCAGGGAAATCCTACAGAAACAGTTGATCTAAGGTGAAGGCAAATTAGCTTTGTGCATGATTTGGAACGTGATTGCTTGAATCTGAACACAATTACAACCCCATTATGAGGGGTGTGTACACTTATCCAACCAAGGTGTTTTAGTTTTCCATTTGTAATTCTTTGTCAGAAATGTGTAGCCTTTTGTTTTTACTGTGATTTTGTAGGTTACCATGTCCAAATGAAAGTGAAAAAAGTCTATATATTTTAAAAAGTTTAAAAAGAGTGCAGTCAGTCTGTACGAGGCTGCTGAGTAGAAGGAAGCAGAGGAGGTGTACTCTGTTCCGAGCAGTCACCATTGTGAGTACAGTGTGTATTTTGTTTTAAGTCAGGTAAACAGCTTAGCTGTCCTGCACGTTTGAGCTAGGTTTTTGTTTGTTTTATTTTTGTTTGTAATAAAAGTGCACGAAAGTGCTTTATTGTGCAGTTCGGTGTCTGGGTCGAGATGTCTGCCAAGACAGAGAGAAGCTTAGTTACAATCAATTATATATATATATATATATATATATATACACATATACACACATACACACACACACAGTGGCTCTCAAAAGTGTTCACCCCATAATGTCAAAGTGAAAAATAAAATCTACAAATTGTTCTAAATTAATTATAAATATAAAACAGAAAATAATTGATTGCATAAGTATTCATCCCCTTTGCTATGACACACCTAAATAAGCTCTGGTGCAACCAATTGTCTTTAGAAGTCACATAATTAGTTGAATGGAGTCCACCTGTGTGCAATTAAGGTGTTTCACATGATTTCTGGTCAAATACACCTGTCTCTGGGAGGTCCCACAGTTGGTTAATACATTTCTTAACAAAAACGACATCATGAAGACGAATGAACATTCAAAGCAAATCCGGAATAAGGTTCTTCAAAAGCACCAATTGGGTAGGATATAAGAACATTTCCAAGGCATTGAATATGCCCCGGAGCACAGTAAAGTCCATTATTAAGAAATGGAGAGAATATGGCACAACTGTTAATCTGTCTAGAACAGGCCGTCCTCAAAAATGAGTATCCGGGCGAGAAGGGCACTAGTCAGGAGGCCACCAAGAGGCCTATGGCAACTCTAAATGAGTTACAGTCTTCCACGGCTGAGCTGGGAGACACTGTGCATACGGCAACAATAGCCCGGGTGCTTCACAAAACTGGCCTTTATGGGAGAGTGGCAAAAACAAAGCCATTGTTGAAAAAAACTCACATCAAATCTTGTTTAGAGTTTGCCAGAAGGCATGTGGGAGACTGAGACCAAGTGGAAGAAGATTCTATGGTCTGATGAGACCAAAATAGGCTTTTTGGCCTCAACGCTAAGCGCTATGTTTGGCGCAAGCCTAACACCGCACATCATCCTGAGAACACCATCCCTACCGTGAAGCATGGTGGTGGCAGCATCATGCTATGGGGATGCTTCTCTGCGTCAGGACCTGGAAAGCTCGTGAAGATAGAGGGCAAAATGGATGCAGCAAAGTACAGAGAAATCCTGGAGGAAAACCTGCTGAAGTCTGCAAGAGACCTGGGACTTGGGAGAAGATTCATCTTCCAGCAGGATAATGACCCCAAACATACAGCCAAAGCAAACAAAAAGGTCAGTGTCCTGGAGTGGCCCAGTCAAAGCCCAGACCTCAATCCAATTGAGAATATGTGGAAAGAGTTGAAAATTGCTGTTCACATAAGGTCCCCATCCAACTTGATTTGAGTTTGAGCAATTTTGCAAAGAAGAATGGGCAAAAATTGTAGTGTCCAGATGTGCAAAGCTGGTAGAGACTTGTCCAAATAGACTGATGGCTGTAATTGCTGCCAAAGGTGCCTGTAACAGGGTGAGGAGCCCTGTACGTATTTATTTGTTTATTTTTAGAACGGGGTCTCCCCCTCCCCCCCTGTGCAGTGTTATTTTCTATTTGTTTTGTATTATGATTTATTATATGACGGCGAAGAACCGGGTGTTTTTTTATTTTATTTATTTAGAAATGTATTTAAATGACGGTGTAGCCATGTGTTTTATTTTGTTTAGTAGCATGGATGGGAAGCCCCATACACAGCAGTTTAAAAACCTTGTGCAGAAGGTGGCCGTCTCCAGAATTAAGTGATTAATTTGTTGCTAAATCGGGAGATGGTCACCGGCATAAAAGCCTGGGTGCATGAGGAGCGAGAGTGGAGAGAAAACGAAACTTAAAAATGTAACGTAAATACAGGAACAGTGACAGCAGTTGCCCAGCCTGACCTGTATTGTTTATTATTTTGTGTTCAAGATTTGTTTTATTTAACCTTTTTATTTTGCTCTGTGAGCACAGTCTTTTTTTTAAAACCTTTTATGTATTTTTGTATTATTTAAATATTATTTGTATTATTTAAATAAACTGCGCCACCACGCCTTTTTGTTTTGAATCTGCAGTACTTGGCGTCAGTGTTTTTCCCTTCCTGCTTCTGACTTGACGTCACCAAGACAGCCACCCTGTCACACGTGGTGTCCTCATGGGATCACCAGCGCCTCCTGGACGCAGGCAGAAGAGGATACTGCAGTTTTTTTTTCGTTTTTTTCGGGTTTTTTTCTGTGTGGAGTGAGGAAGGAGGAGAATGGGAGGAAAGTGGATGGAGGAAGAAGGATGGAGAGGTACGAGAGCTGGCTGAGGGACCCCAGTGCCGTGCTGTGGCTAAAAACAGAGGGAAGACATCTGCTGGGGGAGAGAAAACTAGATATCCTCTTGGACTTCATCAGACTGGAGCCAGAAATCCAACAAAAGGCCATCACCAGAGGATATCCAGGGCTCATGAGGCCTTGGAGTGGATGACCCAGATGATTGACTGGGTCTACCAGGAGCGGGAGAGAGGTGACATAGACCTAGAGTGGGAGGAGCCCGAACATCCTGCGCCTGAGTGGGAGGAGCCCGAACGTCCTGCGCCTGAGTGGGAGGAGCCCGAACATCCACAGCCCAAGAGGGGGGAGTCAGTGTGTCCACAGCCCAAGAGTGGGGAGTCGCTGCATCCACAGCCCAAGAGGGGGGAGTCGCTGCGTCCACACCACAAGAGCCCAGTTCGCCATCACCCGGGGATGCCTGCCTTGCACCGCCCAGAGATGCCAGCCTTACACCGCCCAAGGATACCTGCCTTGCACCGCTCAGGGATGCAAAACCTGGATAGCCTGGGGTTGCCTGCTGCTCCGCATCGCCTGGGGCTGCCTGTTGCTCCGCATCGCCTGGGGCTGCCTGTTGCTCCGCATCGCCTGGGGCTGCCTGTTGCTCCGCATCGCCTGGGGCTGCCTGTTGCTCCGCACCAGTTATCCGCTGTGTCCGCTGCTGCTGCTGCCGTCACCTCCCGAGGGTCCGCTGCTGCTGCCATCGCCTCCCAAGGGTCCGCTGCAGCTGCCGTCGCCTCCCAAGGGTCCTGCTTCACCTGGGGTCGTCGAGGGTCCTGATTCGTCTGGGGTCGCCAGGGGCTCTGCTTCGTCTGGGGTCGCTACCAGTCCTGCCATGTGGCAGGAAATACTGTGGCTGGAGCCCCATGAAGGGGAGCTGCCGGCCACGAAGAAGGGGGGTGGAGGTCAGGAGACCAGCTCCCCCAGCTGCACTTTCGCGGCGTTCTGAAATTACATTGGCATTTTGAAATGAAAATGACGTATTTATTTATGTATATTTGTATCATGGAAGCATATAGTTTGCTTGATTTTTAAAAAGCATACATTCAATTAAATCCAATCATCCACTCTTCTTTTAGGTTTCCAAAGAGCATTAAAAGAAGACAGCTGTGGCTGTCCAAGATGAAGGGAAAGCAGTTCACCCCCTCAGATAAGGCTGAGCTATGCTGTGACCATTTTGAGGAGAAGTATTTTGATAAAACTAGCCAGTCAGACTGCAACTGTTTTCTGTTATATTTCATTTTGTTTTCAAAATGTTTATTAAGATATATACATATTTGATAGTACTATAAAGTACTGTTTTCTGTTATATTTCATTTTGTGATCAAAATATTGATATGTATATCCAGTATTTGATAAAGTGTATCACTTGTAATGTTATATTCATATGTTATATTTATAGATTATATTCATAGATTATATTTATAGATTATATTTATAGATTATATTCATGTTATATTTATATATTATATTTATTTGCTAAATCCTCTTAATAAATTTGTTGTTATTGAAAACCTTTTCTTTCGTAGTCATTTTTTCATTAAGTCTGTTTGCACAAAAGAATTGCAAATACTTACAAAATCTCACAATCAAGAGTAACGTTAGAGGTTTCAACCAGACTCCTGTCTCAGTAATTAACTTTTCCCTTAAAATAAAAAAGGTAAACCTAGCACATTTTCTATGGAAGGGACTTTAAAAAGGTCCTGGTGAAAACGGGATTCTTGACCGGAATGTATAAGCAGTGAAAATCAATCAATCAATCAATAAAAACCACTAATACAACGCTAACTAATCTATGTGTGCGGCTGCAGAACTCGGGTGTGGTAAGATGGCGGATGAGTGGCTTCAGTGCAGTGCCGGCTAAGCGCTATCCAGTGTTTATAGATCAGTGGATATACCCCTGTCTACAGAGACCATTATCTTAGTCTTGTGTGTTACTGTATCAGAACCTACCTGCTGTCTCCTCACTGGCTGCACTCAGTGTCCCCTCTGCGAAGACTGAGTAAACTCTGACTCTGTAAGACTCTGTGAACTCCATTCCCTCCACAGTGCAGACTGTCTCATTGCCCTCGGTCAACTGGCTGGACCACAGAGCTTGTTTGCTGTTCTTATACTCCACTTTGTACTGCAGCACAGACAGTCCCCCTTCAACAGCAGCCGGCTTCTTCCAGCTCACCCGGACAGAGGAGTGTCCAACTCTCTCTACTGAAGGCTTTCCAGGTGCACTTCTTGGACTGGGTTTGGTCTGGATCTCAATGGCTTCACTGGCTTTGCTCATTAAGAAAGCTTCGACTGCCCTGTACCTGACCTGGTACAGTGTGGCAACCTGCAGCCCGGTTAGAGTCCAGGTCTCCTGTGTGTCGGGAGTGTTCGTGACTGTCCACTCCTGCTCTGCGTCTGTCTCAGCTGCTCTCTTCACTGCTCTGTGCTCCACTCTGTACCACTCACTCTTCCCAGCCTGGGAAGGCAGCAGCTTCAGGGTCACACTGTTGGTCTGGATGCCGGTCACCTCAGGGGATTGGGGCTTTGATATGCACTGAAATTGGGGATCCACTATTTTCCCACGTCTATACAGGCGAATGGAGGCTCCGGGACAGGAGGGGTCTGAGATGGAGACCACAATGAATTTTGTTTTTGTCTGGTTTTTACTGGCCTCTGAAATCCCTCTGAACAGCTCAAGTTTCCTCCTCATTGTGTGTGAGAGCTCAGGGTAGGTGAACCATGGCTGGGACTCCTCTTTAGGGGAAAAACTATAATTCTTGTCCAGTTTCTTGAACTCCTCAGACTCGAGGCACTGAGTCAGAGTGGAGAGGTATGGCTCTTCATACTGCAGTGATGTGAAGGTGAAGCAGACCACAGTCTCAATCTCTGGATCGAAGAGCACTCCGTGGAGTTCCCATGTTGTCATGATAGGCACATCTTTCAGTCCATCAGCGTAGTCTCAACACCTTTATTTCTCCCTTCTTCTCGTCCAGCCACTTGTCCATCTTGCTGTGGGTGAACGGAGAGGTGTTGTAGTGCTGCAGGATATCAAACAGAGCCTGCTCCTCCTCCCCACCTCCCCGGATAGCCGGCAGGACCCTGGACACAGCTTTCTCAAAGACTGCCTTATACTGCTGGAACTTGTCTTGGAACTCTACCAGTTTATCTTTCAGATCTACAAACCGGTCGAGAAGGCTGTCACCGATCAGGTCGTTTACTCTCATGTTTACTTTTCTGAGCAACTCCAGCACCGCCTCAACCTGGGAGACCAGACCCACACTGATCTCTCGCACCAGCTGAGCTGCTTTGGAATCCAGCTTAATCAGAGGGTAGAGCCACACTCTCACAGGAACAGCCTTCTCCCCCTTCTCTCCCAGCAACTCAGGCAGCATTTTATACACATTAATGGCTTCCAGGAAAGTGGTGGGATTCTGTTTGATTTCGAAATCACCATGGAAGGTGCAGACAAACTTATCTGCAGTTTCCTTTTCCTTATCTGTCAGTTTCAAAGCTCCCTCTCCTTCGATGGATAAACTCGGGATCTTCTTGACCATCACATGCAGGGTCCCCTCGATATCCTGCTTGTTCTCATCTTTAGAAGCAGACAGGTCGAAAACAAAGAAGGCCTGAGCTCCATACAGCACTGCTGTGATGACGTGAGTGGCCGTCTTCTGTTCAAACACCTGGGGGTAGGTGATCTTGCCCAGTTGGCTCATGGTCAGCTGCTCATAGCGAACGGTCTTGCTGTACTTCATAGTAACTCTGCACTGCCGCGTGGAGGAGACGTCATCCTTCAGATACTTGGCTGACCCGCCCACCTCTATCAGCCCCCCTAGGAAGCTGGCCTTCAGTGAAGCACTCACGTCCAGCAGGTTAGACTTCTCCTTGAAGGAGTCGGAGGTTGAGATCTTGAAATCTGAGCTTGGCTTTTCATGGATGCTCAGATCATTTTTTAAAACTTTGGAATCCCACAGAGTGACACCTGTGGGGGGGGGGGATATGTCACAATCAATGAAAACACTACAGTGAATGACTGCTTGTTCATATCTGGGTCACACAAGATGCAACCTACAGCAGGTTTCTTTCTAAATAGTGAACTCTGACTTGTGACATCAGAGAGTGAAACAAGTGATGGAAAACATGGCAGACGCTGTTGAAATCCTTTTCTGTATATCTGTGATTAAAATGTGCTGACTAGAAACTGACTCCACACAAAGAGAGGGTGCATGTATAATTATAGAATTGATACTGATCCAGTATAAACATATTCTCAGTAGCTAGGGGGGAGGTGTATGTATATTCTCAGTAGCTGTCACAGTGATAGTGAGGGGGGTGTATGTATATTCTCAGTAGCTGTCACAGTGACAGTGAGGGGGGTGTATGTATATTCTCAGTAGCTGTCACAGTGACAGTGAGAGGGGGTGTATGTATATTCTCAGTAGCTGTCACAGTGACAGTGAGAGGGGTGTATGTATATTCTCAGTAGCTGTCACAGTGACAGTGAGAGGGGGGTATGTATATTCTCAGTAGCTGTCACAGTGATAGTGAGGGGGTATGTATATTCTCAGTAGCTGTCACAGTGATAGTGAGAGGGGTGTGTATATTCTCAGTAGCTGTCACAGTGACAGTGAGAGGGGGTGTATGTATATTCTCAGTAGCTGTCACAGTGACAGTGAGAGGGGGTGTATGTATATTCTCAGTAGCGGTTACAGTGATAATGAGGGGGGGTGGCAGTGTTGGGGAGTAGCAAGCTAATAGTAGCAAGCTATTTTGCTGTAGCTTTGCTGTAGCGAGTTACTTTTATTTTACAGTAGCGAGCTACTTCAGTCGCTACCGCTACTTAAGCGGCTACATTTTTTTCTTCTTCAGCAGAAGCAGAAATAAAATATTTCGATAACTCTGGTGAGGTTTACATGCACGTTAGAGTCATGCCAAATATCGTGCTTTAAGTGTTAAATTGAAGGTGGTAATGCTGAATTACAATAGCTGCGTTACATAGACAAGCCCTTACCAGGTTTGACCTGATGGACTTGCTGTCCATTGTCGGGACCGTGTTGCTATCCACGCTCTACGGATGTCGTGCCAAGTCCTCAAAACAGCAATATAGAGCGACCTTCACGGTGCGCCAGCATAGAACGACATTTAAAGATCCCTCTTATTTCTGTAGTCGCTCTATTGCTGGTTTGGCAATGTGGCCACGCTCTTGTGCGTAGTTTATGTTTATATGTTACGTGTTGTGTGTAAATGTTGGTGTATTGTAGTTAGTACACGGGATATAATAGGAGTTATGCGCACAAGTGTTTAAAACGTATATTTGTATTTAGGCACGAGGATTGCACAGCACTTCACGTGCAGGTAAAATGTAATAATATGTGAGCACGGGAAAGTGCACTTCAATTAATTCACGTGCAGTTGTACCGAGACTCCAGTTGAATGACTGATTAGCAATCGAGTTTCGGTACAGCTGCATAAAAGCAGCATGTTTTCACTCACTCGGGGTTGTGTGTTCGGTGAGTGGAGAACGGGTGTGGAGAAGGAGGTATAAGAAAGGAAAATAATAAGTATTTGTACTCACCGTGTTTGTTTGTTGGTTCGTGCACTGTTTACAATTTAGTCCGTTTTGTTTGTCTATTTATTTTGGCCTCAAGTGCCGTGTCCTGTGTTTTGTGTTCAAACCTTTTATTTTCTGTTTGTTCATTTATTAAATGCTGAGCGCAAGCAAGCGCTCAGCTTCACCAAAACTCCACGTCTGTCTGTTCTGTGTTGCTTCCTGTTTCTGGTCTGACGTCACCCACTACAGCCGTTTTTGTGACACTGGTATACGAGGAATTCGCATGACAACCATAAAGTGTAGATAGCAACACGGTCCCGACGATGGACAGCAAGCCCATCAGGTCAAAACTGGTAAGGACTAGTCTATGTAATGCAGCTATTGTAATTCAGAAATACCATCTTAAATTTAACAGTTAAAGCACAACATTTGGCACGACTCCAACTTGCATCTAAAAAGGGCCAATGTTGCCCCCGAATGTGTTAATTACTGAGCACTATGGACAACTATCGCATTTCCTTGTTTGTGTGTTTTCTGTATAGTTTGGTAGGCTGGGCTATCAATATTACACTATTACAATATTAGTTTTAATACCACCGAACCCCCGCCCATACAGTGTTTATAAACCAAAATGTTTGGATGCTGCGTGCTGATCGGCTGTTATGCACAATGTACTTTTTTTTTTTTTTTTTTTTTACTTTGTAGAAGGCTTGGAGTACAATTCTTGTTATTGCTTTATCTGATGACGTGCCAAATGCAACAAGAACAGTATCGAATTAAACTTGAAATTGAGGACTACGAGACAATCTTTATTTTCTAGAAATAATAATCACTGTTTTGTATATATGTCATAATGCCTATGTGTATAAAAGGATCTGGGTTAAGAAATGATAAAAGGATTTGTGTTTTGTTACAACCTTTTTATTTTCTGTTCTGTTTACTTATTAAATGCTGAGCGCAACCAAGCGCTCAGCTTCACCAAACTCCACGTCCTTGTCTGTTCTATGTTGCTTCCTGTTTCTGGTCTGACGTCACCCACTGCAGCTGTCTTTGTGACAATGCCATAATGCCTATGTGTATAAAAGGATCTGGGTTAAGGACACAGAGCTGTTCTTCAGTGGATTTCAGCATGTGAACCTGTAAGTTAATGCCATAATGACAACCATAGTATCAGCCAAAACACTACAGCTCTGAAGTACAGTTTATAAATATGTTAAAAACCATAGTATCTTTTCATTAGTGGAAAAGTAGCTTTGAAAGTAGCTAGCTACTTTTTCCAAGTAGCTTTAAGTGTAGCTAGCTACTTTTTTCCAGAATAGCTTGTAGTGTAGCTAGCTACTTTATCAAAGTAGCTTCCCCAACCCTGGGGAAGGGGAGGGGAGTATGTATATTCTCAGTAGCTGTCACAGTGATAGTGAGAGGGGGTGTATGTATATTCTCAGTAGCTCTCACAGTGACAGTGAGAGGGGGTGTATGTATATTCTCAGTAGCTGTCACAGTGATAGTGAGGGGGTGTATGTATATTCTCAGTAGCTGTCACAGTGACAGTGAGGGGGGTGTATGTATATTCTCAGTAGCTGTCACAGTGACAGTGAGAGGGGGTGTATGTATATTCTCAGTAGCTGTCACAGTGACAGTGAGGGGGGGGGATGTATATTCTCAGTAGCTGTCACAGTGATAGTGAGGGGGGTGTATGTATATTCTCAGTGATAGTGAGAGTGTGTACAGGGTGTATGTACATTCTCAGCGATAGTGAGAGTGTGTACAGGGTGTATCTATATTCTCAGTGATAGTGAGGGGGGTGTATGTATATTCTCAGTGATAGCGAGTGTGTGTACAGGGTGTATGTATATTCTCAGTGATAGTGAGGGGGGTGTATGTATATTCTCAGTGATAGTGAGGGGGGGTATGTATATTCTCAGTAGCTGTCACAGTGATAGTGAGGGGGTGTATGTATATTCTCAGTGATAGTGAGAGTGTGTACAGGGTGTATGTATATTCTCAGTGATAGTGAGAGGGGGTGTATGTATATTCTCAGTGATAGTGAGAGTGTGTACAGGGTGTACAGTACCTGGGATGAAGGAGTCATTGCGACAGTCGTACAGCATGCCTGGGTAAAGGGCCCTGCCCAGGGCTGCCATCTCAATTGGAGAGTCCATGACTGGAAAACCAAACAGAGAGGAGGAGGGCAAGTGAATAACTCCTGGAAACATTTTTAATCGTGCAGAAAGATCATTTCTTTTTTTCTTATTTAGAATTGGAAATTGTTGTATTCGATACAATTATTGTTATTCATTTCTTAGCAGACACCCTTCTCCAGGGCAACTTAAATTTGTTACAATTATATATATATATTTTTTTTTACATACAATTACCCATTTATACAGTTGGGTTTTTACTGGAGCAATCTAGGTAAAGCACCTTGCTCAAGGGTACAGCAGCAGTGTCCCCCCACCTGGGATTGAACCCACGACCCGCCGGTCAAGAGTCCAGAGCCCTAACCACTGCTCCACACTGCTGCCAAGGCCAAGGACTGGACCAAATCAAACCCACAAACCCACAATGTGAACATGCAAACTCCACACACAGACCCCTAATGCCGAAATCGAACCTAGGACACTGGAGCTGTGAGGCAGCAGCGCTAACCACCACACCACCCTGCCGCCCTTATAAAGATTTGTAATATCTACATCTACATATTAACCACTTACTAGCATAACAATTATTGTTTCATGTAAAGCAGAATTAAACAGATTGAGCTTTTCTTTCCTTTTTAAATTGTGTGTTTATATAGAGAACGAGAGATATGCCATTACCTGTTTTCTACAGCAGCAGAATCTTGTTGCTCATGTCAGATTAAATAAATATATCTCTGTTTGTGTCTGCTTATTATTTTAAACAAGTAAATACGTCATAAAATACAAATAAACAAAAACTCTTTCCACCATTTACAATCTACTGTTAAAAGAACGCGGGCTGCCTTTCAGTACGCAGAATTTTGTTGTACACATTTAAAACGTATAGGCTACCCCTTTATTATAAATACATAGATATAAAATAATTATCCATCCATCCATTCTCATAACCGTTGATTCCTTTAGAGGGTTGCGGTGAGCCAGAGCCTAACCCAGAATGCACTGGGCACAAGGCGGGACTACACCCTGGACGGGAAGCCAGTTCACCGCAGTAAAATAATAATAAATAAAAAATGTCACCAAATACACAAAAAGCGCATGGGAATGAGGCAAGAAATACAATAAGAGCACAATAGAAATAGTTTATGCTTAGTCCCCTACGTCAGCCACACTGAGTCTATATTATAAACAGTGGGGCAGTTTACAAGCAAAAACTGAAAAGCGTGACAACAGATCTCTTGCGCTTTTATGGTCATGACAGTTCTGCTTCCACGTTTACATGAGAGTTTATTTTAGAGAGATAATTTAGTCGTCCAAATGCAAACAACCTCATTAATAATAGAATAATGGGAGGGTTTTTTTTTAAATATCACCAAACGCGCTGAAAAGAGTTGCTGCGCGATAAAGGATATCGTTCAAATAATGCATAGGGGTTTACATCAGGCTTTACGCGCTAGGCAGAGATGAAGAAGGTTACCCCATCTGTCTAGAATGCAAAAGGCTTGCAGTTAAAACGGTTCATGCTGCCAAGAAGAAGAAAATAATAATAGTTATTACTATTATTGTTTAGAATTAGTTGTTCTAGAAATGGTAGACGTATCATGTCAAACCGACAGCACTCACCAATTCCCATTACTGCTTTTCTTATGCTTCTTAGGCTACTGATGTCCTTTCACACACCCATATATATTAGTCTTAGCCAACTGCGTAACTGTTAATGTGCTAAACAAAAGGATTATGTGTTCAATAATCACAAATATGCGTTAATGTGGAACAAATATATTAAAAACAACTCATGATGTGTTGGTTTCAAACACAGATACTTTGTTGAAATATTAAAATTAATTATGCAGAAAATGTGGAAACTTACACAAACGCTGTTAATATAATAAATACATAATTTGTGTGTATTTGCTAATTAGTTATAAGGGTATATAAAATCATAGGCCTACTTACAACGTAGTTGCGACAAACAGACACACACTGGCTAGATTAAGTCTTGTATGGGAAGAACTCCTTCAGTCCCATGCAATGGGTTTGCAGGAAAGGAATCGTGCATCTATTGTTTTTTTTTTATCTAGAGCTTTCTTTCCAGCAGATCCCCTCATCCACTTCGTCCCTATGTACAGACCTGTATTTGTGCATCGGCAGGAAAGACTAATGCGGGCGCATCATCGTCCCTCTGTTTGGTGGGAGGAGGTTGTGCTTCACGAGTCTTTCTCTGACGAACAATGGATTGAAACATTTCGGGTCATCCGAGCTATGTTTGACCAACTGGTGGAACTTGTACGAGTGGACATGGAGCCGTCACCAATACATGTCCGTACACCTGTGCCGCTGCAGAAACGAGTGGGTTTTGCTCTGTACAAACTTCTTGGACAGCTGATTAGGCAGGACTGCGCACAGCAGAACGGGTGCCCACCTCAGCGGGAGCTGGGGTAGGCACCTGCAGTTCTCTTGTAATTATGCGCAGAAATTCGGCGTGCAACGCAACCACCTCTTGGTGCTGTTGATCAGCGTGGTCCAGCCTTTCCAAGGGGTGGCTGCATTGCCGATCCTGCCTGGCAGCGGTGAGTGCAATCAGACAGTACATCCTTCTGTACTCCAGGTGCATCAGACGATGCTCCTGGATCAGCAGCTACAGCGTTCAAACCAACTTTAATTTAAAGAAAACCAGTTGTGAATTACTTCACAGCTTTTGTTTTACATGTGAATCCTAAGAATAATATGTGTAAAACAAAACATATCGCATATATGCACACACTTAGCCTGACGTGTAAAATGGCTTGATATCCCCAACCATCTGTTTTTTCACAAATTATTATTAGGATTCACATGTAAAACAGAAGCTGTGAAACAATTCACATTTGGCATCCTTTAAATTAAAGTTGGTTTGAGCACTCTAGCTTCTGTGGTTGGCGAGATATAGCCGTTTTCATTCATGTAGGGTTAGCTTGAATCGAATATCAAACGTCAAGCTAACTTTACCGCGGTAGCATATTTCAGTTTAGAAAAGTAAATGAAAGCTGGCGCAATTACCATATTGTATTGATGGGGCTGTGTCACAAAGACAGCTGCAGTGGGTGACGTCAGAACAGAAACAGGAAGCAACACAGAACAGACAAGGACGTGGAGTTTGGAGAAGCTGAGCGCTTGGTTGCTTCAACATTTAATAAGTAAACAGAACAGAAAATAAAAAGGTTGTAACAAAACACAGAACACGGCACTTGCGGCCAAAATAAACAAACAAACAAAACGGAATAAACAGTAAACAGACAAACAAACACGGTGAGTAAGAACACTAATTATTATTTTACTTTCCTTTTGTTAATTTTACCTCCTTCTCCACACCCGTTCTCCACTCACCGAACACACAACCCCGAGTGAATTAAATGTGCATCTATATATACTGTTGTGCCGGGATTCAATTACTGATTAATTATTCACTTGAATCCCAGCACGTGAATTAATTATTTGCAACCTCGTGCTCACATTTTAAATACATACTTTAAATGCACGTGCCTAAATACAATTATACATTTTAAATACTCGTGCTCATTACCCACATTACATCCCGTGTACCAACTACAATTAACCAACATTAACACACGCACGCAACATACAACACAGAAATGCACACAGGGGCGGGGCACATTGCCACAGGCTGGTATTTCACAGGACGTCTGGAAGGATGTGGATTCCAGCAAATGGTCCGATGCCACTGCCACTGGCCTGTCACCCATTTACCGGTGCAGTTCCTCCCAGAACCGAAATTAAGACCTTGAGCTTTGACCGGAGGACTGCAGGCATTTTCTCTCCTGCAGGTATAGATAATTCAGTTTCTTGAATTTATCTCGTACCTGCAGGAGCGTTCTATTTATACCAAGTTCAGCCAGAGCACCGGTAATACTGGTGAAAATGGTTGCATTTCTTTGGCGAGGTCGATCCAGTTCATCCATAACCCCCAGGTCCGCAATAATTTGGAGGAGGGAACGAGTTTCCTCATCCGTCCAGTGGACCTGGTGTTGCGTGCTGTCTTTATTATGATAATAAAGCTGGTCATAACGGTCTAGTTCTCATGCATCGTTCATAATACACTGAAATGAATAAATAATGGTATAAATCAACATCTCTATATGCAATTTATATATAATGTAACCGCGACCCTCATCAGGAGAAGCGGATTGATAATAATGGATGGATGGATATTTAACTGATCTGTATTAGTGAGGAAAAATCTTACTTACGCTACAGAGGAGGACAGAAAGACCGTATCCCAGAGAAGAGCGTTCTTTTACATAGGGGAAGTGGAGGAGGTATCGTGTTATTATTATTATTATTATTATTATTATTATTATTATTATTATTATTATTATTTATTTCTTAGCAGACGCCCTTATCCAGGGCGACTTACAGTCGAAAGCAAAATACATTTCAAGAAGTGTTATTTCATGAAAGTCTATCGTTAAATATTTTGCACGACTGTGGAGTTTGTTGCTATGGGACTAATGAGGCCAATTAGCGCGCACTTTATCGTGCTTTACCAAAGTGTAATGACACTTAAAGTCACACACTTTTTTGCTGTGCACTTTTGGAAGGAGCACAATCATGCATCATTTGCGCACGACACGTCATGAATGCACTATAGTAGCACGATTAAAACATGCATGTAAACACCGCCAGTGATGCATTCTGGAGTTTGTAGTGTTCAGAACTCCACCAGACACCTACAAATCCCAGTGTGGTGCCATTCATTCATTCTAAAGCTACCGGTATCTTCTTTTTTCTTTCTAACTCGCCGCACGCAAAGGGTGAAATCGGGAGTATTGTTTTTATGACTGGGCATGAGGACAGGAGGGCATGTTAGTGATCACAAATATTCTTTAAATGTGTCTTTTAATGTTCCTCATTAAGAAATGTTGGTTCCAAAAAAAAGTTTAACTTGAGTCTCAACCCCAGAGCGCCTGTACTGTAGATTCCTAGAACGCCCGACAGTGCCCGTGTATTTTTCCAGGCGCTGTGGTAATCATTATCACATCAACATGACACTCAAATGACACTTCCACGTAAAATATCTGACCATCTATACTGCTAGAGTCACTTGTGACCTGAAAATAGAGTACATATGCACGTTTTTTGGCTTAAACGTCGATTTGGATCAGATATTATGTGCTGTAATTGAATCATAAAATCAATAAAATATTTATTTTTACAACCACACCAACATTTGAAAATAATATACTTCTACTGTCAAGGCTGGTGTCGCTTCAATCTTCATTTGTCTTGTTTAAAATTAATATGTATATAAAATATGTATAGAAAGTGCAACTCCCAGCTTTGACACAGTGCACACACAGACACACACACACACGCACACACACACACAGTGCACACACAGACACACAGAGACACACGCACACAGAGACACACGCACACACACAGTGCACACACAGACACACAGAGACACACGCACACAGAGACACACGCACACACACAGTGCACACACAGACACACAATACCTGTCCATTCACCACCATTAAAAAACATTACATAGTGCACACACACGCACACACACACTACCTGTCCATTCACCACCATTAAAAAACATTACACAGTGTGCACACACACACACAGGCAATACCTGTCCATTCACCACCATTAAAAAACATTACACAGTGCACACACACACACACACACTACCATGCAAGGCAGGACATATCAAAACATCCATCCATTATCATTAACCGCTTTATCCTTTACAGGGTCACTGCAGTGAGCCGGAGCCTAACCCGGCAGACACAGGGCAATGCAAGACAGGACTACACCCTGGACAGGACGCCAGTCCATCGCAGGGCACCACACACACACTCACTCACTCACACACACACTAACATTGAGCATTTCTTACATTTAAATAAACTTTCTTCTCTGACATCATGTTTTCTCTTAAAACCAATCACAAGAAAACAAGTTTATTTTGTTACAGTTTACAGTCTCTTATCAATCCTGTTGAAGTATTTGGCTCTCTCCAGATCTCCCTAAAGGAGGCTAACTTTTTATGACCCCATCATAAACAACCATATGTAAAAACCTGTTTATATCAGTTTACTATTTAGGAAGATGCTCATCAATATGTGTATTATTCTAACAATGACCAGTGGTCTACCCCAAAGGGTAAACATGTTGGGTGTATTGCAACGAACTTGTAGAGTTAGTACAGAGCTGCGTACTAACCACGGGATCATTCTCAGTTAGTACGCTGCTTTCAGTTCGTTGCAATTGACCCGTTTGGGCTAAAGATCAAAGCAGGACTAAGGCTTGTTTTTTTTACAACATTGCCCTTAATGTAACACCTGCAAGGTCACGGAAACGTATAAACACACCACAAGCCTGCCTTTAATTCCAAAATATCACAAGATGTAGTAAGTGTTGAATGTAAAAGTACTAATGTAGCCTGACTACGCCAGTTCAGTGTGATAAGGCACCAGACAAATTACAGAAGATCTTTAGGTTCTTTTTATTCAGATAACAGATCTAAAAATGTAGTAACAAGGTCGCCAAGAAAATCACAGGTACATTTTAACAAGCGTTTGTTTATTCTTATTTTTTTGCTTTGATTACTTTGTATTTTGTGAAATTACCAATCCCTCTCCTTTTTTATATACTGTGTGTATTGCTGTGTTTGATTAGGTCTACTGATCGTCTTAGCTGTCTTTGTTTCTTTTCTTTTAAACTTTTAACTTTCAGTTAGTGTAACTTATTGTGCCATTTGCACCTTCTTTGCAACAAAGCACAACCCTACCACTGTCTGTATAGACGGTATAGACACAGGGAATAGTCACGCTTGATTTATATTATTTGGGGTCTGTATTAGCTGACTGTATTAGCTGACTGTATTAGCTGACTGTATTAGCTGTCTGTATTAGCTGACTATATTAGCCGTCTGTATTAGCTGACTGTATTAGCTGTCTGTATTAGCTGACTGTATTAGCTGACTATATTAGCTGTCTGTATTAGCTGACTGTATTAGCTGACTATTAGCTGACTGTATTAGCTGACTATATTAGCCGTCTGTATTAGCTGACTGTATTAGCTGTCTGTATTAGCTGACTATTAGCTGACTGTATTAGCTGTCTGTATTAGCTGTCTGCATTAGCTGTCTGTATTAGCCGTCTGTATTAGCCGACTGTATTAGCCGACTGTATTAGCTGACTGTATTAGCTGTCTGTATTAGCTGACTGTATTAGCTGTCTGTATTAGCTGACTATTAGCTGACTGTATTAGCTGTCTGTATTAGCTGACTATATTAGCCGTCTGTATTAGCTGACTGTATTAGCTGTCTGTATTAGCTGACTGTATTAGCCGACTGTATTAGCTGTCTGTATTAGCTGACTGTATTAGCTGTCTGTATTAGCTGACTGTATTAGCTGACTGTATTAGCTGTCTGTATTAGCTGTCTGTATTTGCCGACTGTATTAGCCGACTGTATTAGCTGACTGTATTAGCTGTCTGTATTAGCTGTCTGTATTTGCTGACTGTATTAACCGACTGTATTAGCTGACTATATTTGCTGACTGTATTAGCTGTCTGTATTAGCTGACTGTATTAGCTGTCTGTATTAGCTGACTGTATTAGCTGACTATTAGCTGTCTGTATTAGCTGTCTGTATTAGCTGACTGTATTAGCTGACTGTATTAGCTGTCTGTATTAGCTGACTGTATTAGCTGTCTGTATTAGCTGACTGTATTAGCTGACTGTATTAGCTGTCTGTTTTAGCTGACTGTATTAGCTGACTGTATTAGCTGACTGTATTAGCTGTCTGTATTAGCTGACTGCCTCACTAATCACTATGCATAGTGACTGACAACAATCTACAAATGAGGAGTCTACTCTGTAGTGTAAGCAAAATGTACAGAGGCTCACCCTGCTCCTTAATTGCACTGATTGTCATAGAGGGGGAGTCTCACACTGAGCTCTTTAAACTGCCAGCGTTAAGCTGTATGAAGAAAGTGAAAGAAAATGAAATCACAGCATGCAGTGCACAACAGAGGGATAATTTATTAAAGCCTTTATACAGTACTATCCCAGCAGCATGGCAGACAGAGGGACAGCTACCAATGTCCAGGCTGCAGCCCTTGACATCACTGCCATTGAACAAGATTTTATTTCTGTTGAATTTGGGAAGAATGCCAAAACCAAGCAATGAACTTCCTTATTCCATGGCATTGTTGTGTAAACAAATAATCTTACAAAATGTGGGTGTGTGAGAGGAAGCTAATCTTGAAGAATAAGGTTTATGACTAAGACTCTTCGTGTTGCACCCAATCACTTGTAAATAATATATATTGCAATGTATTGGTTATATATGTATACAAGTGTGTGTGTGTGTGTGTGTGAATGAATGAGGGAGAAGTTTCAGACCTGTTCCATGGAACAAGGAAATCATTTTCCAAATAACTGTTCAGCACTGTGACAGGATTACTGGGCGGTGAAGTCAGGCAGAGGCAGGAACTAAAAACTCTGACACCAGGCACTGCAGTTTAAAGTAAATGAAAGACGCGGCGGTGCCGTTTTTATTAACAAATAACAAAAATAAATAAAAGGTTCAAACAAAAACACTGTGCTCACAGAGCAAACAAAACAGTCAAACAAAACAAATGTCGCACACAAAATAATAAATAATACAGGTCAGGCTGGGCTAAGGTCTTCACTGATCCTGTTTTTAATTTTAGTTAGTTAGTTGCTTGCTTGCTCTCTTCTCTCTAACAACCCCCCCCCCCTGAGCTGGAGAGCTGCAGGCTTTTTATAACGTGGCGAGGGGTTTAACTGCCTAGTAATTAGTCTATTACCCCTGGGCCACAATCTGCACAAGTTTTTCAATTAATGTGGATGGGGTTTCCCATCCACGCTACTAACCAAAATAAACAAACATTCAGCTGCGCCGTCATATTTATAAACAAATCATAACGATAATAATAATTACAATAATAATAATACAAAACAAATACAAAATAATACAAGGGCGGAGTGGGACCCCGTTCTAAAAATAAATAAATCCGTACAGGGCTGCTCGCCCTGTTACAAGCACATATACATTTCTGTTGTATTAAGGTGTGTTTTTTCTACCCTTCCAGTTCTCAATGCAAATCTAGAATTGGATTAATTGTTTTTGAGTAGGCTACTAAAATGACTTAACATGGAAAATATTGACCCCTTTCAGCTGCATTGTATCCATACATCCATCCATTATCATTAACCACTTAATCATTTACAGGGTTGTAGTGAGCGGGAGCCTAACCTGGCATACACAGGGCACAAGGCGGGACTACACCCTGGACGGGACGCCAGTCAATCACAGGGCACCACACACACACACACACACACACACACACACACAACACACACACACACACACACGCACACACACACACACACACACACACACACACACACACACACACACACACACACACACACACACAGACACACACGTACACTGACACACACACACACACACTGAGAGACACACACACTACACTGACACACACACACACACACACACACACACACACACACACACACACACACACACTGAGACACACACGCACACTCACACACACACACACACACACTGAGACACACGCACACTGACACACACACACACACACACACACACTGAGACACACACGTACACTGACACACACACACACACACTCACACACACACACACACACACACACACACTGAGACACACACACACACTCACACACACACACACACACACAGACACACACACACACCTGACACACACACACACACACACACACACACACACTCACACACTGAGACACACGTACACTGACACACACACACACACACACACGCACACACACTGAGACACACACGCACACTGACACACACACACACACACACACACACTGACACACACACACACACACACACACTGAGACACACACACACTGACACACACACACACACACACACACACACACACACACACACACTGAGACACACGCACACACTGACACACACACACACTCACACACTCACACACACACACACACACACACACACACACACACACACAGGGCAATTTAGAGTTATCAATCAACCTGAACAGCATGTCTTTGGACTGTGGGAGGAAACTGGAGTACCTGGAGAAAACCCACAATGCGAAAACACATTGGGGAGAACATGAAAACTCCACACAGACAGACCCCTGCATTGTATCCAGCTTCTGTTATACGGCTGCACAATCATGTTTTCTGCAGATACAAATGCCATTTTGGAAGGTGACTGGTGTATGCAAATGAGGAATATTTTATTATATCAAAGCCCTTAACTGCAGTGAAAATGTTTAGCAAAAATGTAGCTGTAAATGACATATTTTTGGGAAGACTAATGCAGCTTTAGTCTAGAAAGTTTTAATGCAAAGACACAGCCAGTTCTGATATAAAAACAGTGGACTGTAAATCACATTTGATCCATGGAGCTGAGGTGTGTAACATTCAATATGGGTACATTGTTATACAGAATGCAGTGTAAATGGCTGTGTCTTGAGTGCTGGACACTGGTTTTTAAGGTGAATTACATGGTGGACACAATGAAACCTGAGTCATGTAAACCCGCCTCACAATGGACAGTGTACTAGATTGGGTACGAAGGTTATTTGAGGTGTAAACCTGTGTAAATGTGGCATATTCTGACATACAATTTGAGACCTGTTCCTGTGAAGACGTCCTGACTCTCTGACACTCCGTTGCAGAGAGGGTTATGCTGAGATCCTACTAGCTCAATCAGACCCCCTAATAGGGGAGTTACTGTTTTTGATAAACCTCACCTACCTTCAATCAGGTTACTCTTTTGGTAAAGACATAGTACTTAATTATATCTGTATAGTTATTTTTCTTGTGATATTCAAATTTAGCCCTGCGATGGACTGTCGTCCTGTCCAGGATGTAGTCTCACCTTGTGCCCTGTGTATGCAAGATTAGGCTCACCGCGACCCTGTAAAGGATTAAGTGGTTATGATAATGGATGGAATATTCAAATTTACCCTGGGGCTTCTTTTAAAATACCAACAATAACAACACCTTAGTACAACAGAAATGTATATTGCTAACACAACATATAATGTAATTTGGAGGATAATTCATTGTTCCATGCACCAGGTCTGAAACTTTTCCCTCATTCACACACACGTTATTTGTTTATTTAGCAGACACCTTTACCCAAGGCGACTTACAGAGACTAGGGTGTGTGAACTATGCATCAGCTGCAGAGTCACTTACAATTACGTCTCACCCGAAAGACGGAGTACAAGGAGGTTAAGTGACTTGCTCAGGGTCACACAATGAGTCAGTGGCTGAGGTGGGATTTGAACCGGGGACCTCCTGATTACAAGCCCTTTAACCACTGGAACACACAGCCTTGTATACATATTTAGCCAATAAATTGCAACATAAATTATTTACAAGTGAGTTCATGCTGACTCGGTTGCAGTCTCTCAGTGCAGGGGTGCATAATTTAGAGGAAAAAGATGTTGCTGCACTTTTGGTTTATGCCTGATTCAGCATACACACACACACTAACAGTATAAGTTTGGTATTTTTGAAAGTTCCTGCTTGATTTTACAGAGGGGGGGCACCAAATATTCCAGGGCGACTGTGAAAACGGTGCCCCTGGAAAAATGGTGCCCCTTGTTTAATAATACAACAGGGGTGACAAAAGTTGTTGAGTATG
This sequence comes from Huso huso, assembly GCA_036884735.1. NCBI lineage: Eukaryota > Metazoa > Chordata > Actinopteri > Acipenseriformes > Acipenseridae > Huso > Huso huso. The sequence goes on from CM072692.1 coordinate 5,447,398, forward strand.
CATTCAGATGCAAATAAAAAAAATAATTATAATCTTCTTTCAAGTTCAACGTTTCTGTTATTGGTTTATCTATGTGTGTGTGTGAGTTATGAAAAAATGAAATTACTTACAAATAAATAAGTAAATAAACATTTAGAAGATTGTACTGCATTTAACTGAATTATAAAATTGTGTAGTAATAATAATAAATAAATATAAACGAAGAGTTTTCACTTTTGTTTATTGTGGTCTGTGAAACATACAGGTACAATTCGTCACAATACTTCATTTAATTACTGTTGCATTCTGTTGTTGTTTGTATTATTGTAGCAGGTAGGACTACTGCTAACTAATCCTTAATTGCGTGTTAATTGCATCCAATTTACATGCGTTATAAAAGATGTGTTCATTTGGCTGCTATTGACCGCAACGCTGGTTTCTTGATCAGGACTGCCAGCCAGCCTACGTCATTGTTTGTTAGTTCTCCAGAGAAGGTACGCCTCACACCGTTTGCATTTCTCCTCAGTGTGATCTTTTTAACATGTTAAGTTTATTTTGCCGGTTGCTTGATGCATTTTGTTTTAACCTCCAGGGCGAGCAGGACAACTATTCCTTTGCGTGTGGCACGGTAACTCGCTGAGGTGAAGCAATCCGGAGTTTTGTTTTTAATATAATGTTTTCGTGGTGTGCCTAATATTATGATTTATTTTGTATTTTAGGAGCATGCACAGCCACTGTTTCTTATTATTGTATATGTTACTCTATTAACATATTATTCTTAAGTAAAGAGGCATACACTCGACTGCTGGAACCATGTCTTTTACTTCAGAACAAAAAGCGCCACGAACACACTCCTACATTTAGTATCATTACACTATCGAACCTCTGACCGGAACTGTGGTAAACTTACACCAGAAAAGTAGTGCTCTTAATCAATTGCACAGATCACATACATAACACTTATATATGCTTTCTTTCTAGTATCGATTTTATAACTTCTCTTTCTACTAGTTAGATTCACTTGTATTTATTACAAGCGCTTTGTTTAGAACTACGCTCTGTGTTCATAACACGGGTATTGTAGATTGTGGCTTCTACCGTGTTGCAGTATTACCAACAACGTCACATTGTTTTGTATGTGTAACAAAAAGCGTCAATTCTCCCTGAACCCCTCCCAGCGCTGTAGGATATTTCGGAGTGCTGAGTTTCGTCTTGTTTGTGTTTCGTTTATTTGAGAATTGATATTGGTTTGTGTGCTGTTTATTTTACTATAGGGATTTACGAGTTATTTTCTGTTAATGCACGCTTGATTTTCTCGATACATTATTAACTGTAATTGTCTGTCTTTTACTTAACCCCTCCTATGTGAGTACATGCTGGGAGAGGTTCAGTGGTTTACTCAAATCTAAGACGGTTCCTATTGCTGCTCTACTCTATTTTCTTGTTTAAGATTTCTAGTATTGTAATTACTATCTATCATATTAGTAGAACCTTTAACATTCAGGCGGTAGCCATCTTGTGGCGGTTTCCAGTATTACATCTATTCGTTCTTTTATACGTATATATAGTGCTGCATTCATTGTCTTTCATATTTGTACTTGATGGACTCTGTTAAGTTATTCTTTTTGTATTAAACCTTTTTTAAACTGCATTGTCTGCGAGCTCATTCAATTGAGGGGGCCTGTTGTAGAAACCTGATAATTGTATATGTATCTGGGGTATAGAGTGTCCCTCTAGCTCTAACATAAAACCTATATTTGAGGGTGGCGTAGTCAAGATGGTTTGTAGGGGTGCGATAGGACTAGGAAGGGTCCTAATTACAGTGTCGCTACATTATTAATTCTTAACAGACGCCCTTACCCAGGGCAACTTGCAGTTGTCACAAAATATACATATTTCACAATACAGTAAGAGCAAATAAAATGTACTATAACTTCAGTCCTGATAAACAACTTTAACTAAAATATATACTTCTACAGTTCGATAATTACAATATAGTAAGAGTACATACAATACTTCCGTCCTAAAAAAAAAAGAGTAACTAGCTAACTTATACACATTTGAAGAAACACAATATGTTACTGTATTTAAACAATCTATTCTGGATGTAGAATCGTGTAATCGCCAGCTTACAAAACCTCTTCCATCAGAAGCAATAAACTCGTTGCCGTTTAGTGGATTGCAATGACAAATTACGCGCTTTGCAAGGAATCGTGCATCCCGTTGGCAGATAGCAAGGTTTGTGCAGCGCATGCGCACATCCATCGGGGACAGATGAATCTAGGGGGCACTGAATTCACCGTACAAAGCTGGGGATCAGCTAGTCGCCAATTTTGTTCCGCTTGTTTTGTCGATGCAATTGGTACTAACTTAGTACGCAGCTGGGGATGATCCCGGATCGTACCAAGTTGCGTACTATTAGCTAGTAACGGCACTCGGCTCCGTATTAACTCTGCAAGTTCGTTGCAATTGACCCAACAAGAATAACAGTTTACAAACACACATAGAACACAAAAGTACAACCAGCCCTTCCCCAGTCCATAATCCGGTCCATCCCCACACTTTCCACAGCTTTTGAAGCAACATTGCATTGTTTGCTGACTGAGTTCAAACCGTGCTTTAGCAAGCGCACAGCATCTAACAGGGACATTTTATTTAACACTGAATTTTCACTGCGGTCAAGCTATCAGGCCTTCCACGTTTTTTACTCAAGCGCTCTGCACTAAAAAAAATCATTTGCTTTGTCCAATGAAAATCTGATTTTAAATTTACTGTAGACCTCCCTGACTAGTAATTTATCTTTTAAATGTTACATAGAATTCTGGAGAAATTTACGTACCCAAACTCTGCAAGAAAAAAAAAAGAACTAACGATGAATTAACAGTGTTTTAATACTGTAAATTTAGTCGTTCTTTACATTAAAAACAAATGCATATAGTTTACTACAGGACAAATACGTTTTATATCATTAACTAGACTGGAACAGTTTGTCTATCTAAAAAAGGCATGAATTGTCGACTGATTGCAATCAATTAGGCGTTGCACTTGTTTTTTTTTTTTAATTTTTCTGTGTGTGCATTTGTAGAAGACTGACTGTGATTTGGTGACGTTGGTGTTTTGTACTGAACTGTATCCCGTTAAGACCGCCCACGCAGCATTTGACAGGCTGCACAAAACGAAGGAGGGTTTTGTGAGGCGATATTAAAAGGTAATTTCTCAAAAGAACCTCTGGTGTGTTGCAGTAGTTTTTCAAAATCGTCAAACAAGATCTGATTTTTTTTTGGCACTTCCGCATAGAGGAAGAAAAAACTCACTTAAAAATAAACATAATCCACTCGCCCAGTTACAGCGAAGCAAAAGTAAATCGGCCAAAGCACCATTTCACTTTTGCAGTTCCCAACACTCTACGTGAAATGTAGGGAAAAAAAAAAGTAAATGTCCGTCTTCATACTTATTTATTTTTTTTGCAGATTGTTTTGCAGACCCCAGGCACTTATCCACTCATATTTATATTACAGTAATAACAATGAACTTATTTTGACGTCTGTACGATTTATTGATATTGTGATGAGCCAGCCGGCTCAGTCACGCGATGATTAAAATATTTGCAACCTTAATTGGACTGAGCATTATGACCAATGACGGCATACTTGTTGAATAATTGGAAACAAGCTGGATAAAAGTAATGTACAGATGGACCAGAGAGCTGATTTTGGGGTTTTGACGCCTGTTTGGTTTTTTTGTTGCTGCTGAGGGGGTTCGGGGCTGCCTGTGGAACTTAAACAAATTGGACATTAACTAAACGAACTGAATGAGGTATGACACAGGCCCGGTTTTTGGGATGGAACCGCATAACACAGTCTCGCGTTTTTGATTGGTCCATGTCTGTCACATGAATATGTCGTCACACAAGTGGAAAAGCGTGCAGGCATTTTTTTACATTGTAATCCGAGAGAGAGAGAGAGATCTGCTTTCCACAACCTTTCCATTAAAATATAATGTGGTATTACGTTGTACTGATATAACAAACTATGGGTGATTACTTTATATGAATGATCATGTTATGCACGAATGTAAAAAAAATTGGCTTTCTGTGGTGGTGTACTTTTTCTTTCAAATCGCATATATCTATAATCGTTTTTTACGATATATTTTAATATAAAATGTATACACTATTGCAGTTTTGTTACAGGATACATTAGTTTAGTAATCACAGTTTTACATATAGACTGCCCCTGTTTTTTCATTTACGTCGCAAATTCTGGGCCGCTTTGCTTTTCATATAACGTCCCAAATTCTGGGCCGCTTTGGTTTTTAGATAACGTCCCAAATTCTGGGCCGCCTTGGTTTTTAGATAACGTCCCAAATTCTGGGCCGCTTTGCATTTTCGAATTCAGCCCAGTTTTGGGGACTCAGCTGACAGCGAGTTTCTAAGTCATCCATGCACAGTTTACCATAAACTGGATCGTGAATTCATTTGAGAGTAACCCTTAGTACATGAATCAAAGTTAATGTATTTTTAATCTCCCCAGAAATCTTTTTTTAATGAAAAAACAGAAATAAAATGTAAAAAAAACCCCAAAACGTATTTCTTATTACGTGAAGAAACTACATTGCACTGAAATAGATACATGACAATTAATTAAAGCAGTCGTTTTCCTTTATTAAAGGCTAATTAATATTAAAACACATTTTTGGGAAGGAACATGGTATTCCCGAGAAAAAAAGGACATCTCATTTTTTCTTATGTAACGTCCATCATTATATTGAAGTGTTTCAGGTTCTTTTTAAACAGAAATGAGACTGCAACTGTGAGTAGATGAAGGCCGTTTATTTTGACAATAATTAAATAATCACAAAATAAAATCATAAAGTGAGGGAAAGGAGACTGGGAGTCGACAGTGAAAATAAATGATTGTAGTAATTTTTCTTTTACCCTACCCTTCCCAGTCTTTTCCCCGCCCCTCTTTTGCACAAAACCTGAACTCCAATTCCCCATGCAACCCCTGCACGCATACACCCACCATGCAACCCCTGGACTCACACCACCATGCAACCCCTGGACGCTCACACCACCATGCAACCCCTGGACGCTCACACCACCATGCAACCCCTGGACGCTCACACCACCATGCAACCCCTGGACGCACACACCATCATGCAACCCCTGGACGCTCAGACCACCATGCAACCCCTGGACGCTCAGACCACCATGCAACCCTGCCTGCGACACACCATCATGCAACCCCTGCACGCACACACCATCATGCAACCCCTGCACGGCACACATCATCAACCCTGACCCCACAAATCCACCATGCAACCCTGGACGCTCACACCACCATATGCAACCCCTGCACGCACACACCATCATGCAACCCCTGGACGCACACACCACCATGCAACCCCTGCACACACGATCATGCAAAACCCTGCACGTACACCACCATGCAACCCTGCACGCATACACCGTCATGCAACCCTGACGCACACCGCCATGCAACCTCTACGCACACATCAATATGCAACCCCTACACGCACACCGATCATGCAACCCCTGCACGCCGCACACCACCATACAACCCTGCACGCACACCCACCATGCAACCTCTCTGCACGCACATCAATATGCAACTCCTACACGCGGCACACACCATCATGCAACCTGCACACGCACACCCACCATGCAACCCTGCACGATACACCCACCTGAGCAATTCTTTTGCAAAATATATTTTCAATTATTCAGCCCAATTCATGTCTATGGCAGTGTTAAACACATTTTCAGTCATATCTCTCAACCAGAGCACCTACAACCACCGCTTGAAGGGTTCTAGACCAGCCTGAATGGTAACATGGCAAGTTTCGTAGCAATTCTTTGCAAAAAAATATTTTCAGGGCGTTCAGGGTGTTCAGCCTCATGGCAGGGTTGAAAAACATTTCAGGCATATCTCTCGAACCCGAGCCACGTGGAACCACCATTCAAAGTGATATAGACTCAGGGGCTAACCCCCAACCACCCCTAAAAACGGTGTGGTGGTTCATAAAAACTCCATGTCATGACGAAAAATTCACTTTGCCAAGCCATCCTGGCATCTGAACCATGAAAATGGTGACTCTGCAAAAAAAATCAGGTTCCTAACCCCCCACAGAACCAGAGATACCCTGTCAAAAATGTCCAAAACTACCCTTTTCGGGGTCATATCTCCATGATCCCATTATAAAACCCCTTTGGGGCAACGCCCACCATCTGGCTGTGGGGTATGATGAACCCGTGGGTGATGTCTTTCTTTAGCTAAGACTCTTGTGCACGCAAAGAGTGCCCTTATGAGTTCGTTGGCCCAGGGGTCGTGGAGATACGGGTTTTGATAAGAGACCATCCCCTTCCCAATGGCAAATCCCATTATAAAAACACCATCGAGGGATGGGCTCGCCAATGGAGGTCGTGGGTCGTTCGAACTGGAAGGAACCCATTTTCTTTAGCTAAGACTGTTGTGCATCTAAAGAGAGTACTAAGCGAGTTTGTTGGCCCAGGATTTGTGGGCTCATGGGGGTTTTAACAGGAGGACCCCACCCCCCCCCCGACCGCGATTTCCTATAGCAAAATACATACAAATAATGTCCATTATATATAAGACCTGAAATGTGCACATTTTGTAGTGTATTTATGCAACAGAAGCACCAATTTAAGTCCATTCCAAGTGTTTTGTGATCACAGTATCAGCTTGAGTGTATCAGAGCATAGTTTTGCACCAAAAAGCGAGCAGAGGGAAAAAATATACCCTATTCTTTAAAATATCACTTTGCAGTGCAAATTTGAGGAACGCAACCACTTTAGCAACTTGCAAATTGGTACTGCAATTTAAGGCCTGTAGTGTCAGACTGGTAGTCCCTAACTGATTCAAAGTGTTTTGGAATGATTCTTGCAAAGACGATTTATAAGAAAAAAAGAGAGATTGACAAACATTTTGCTTTATATGCAGAAACGGCAACTACAAGAGGGTGTCAAACAAGCTGTGAATGTCCTAGGAGGCTACAGAGTACCTCTGGATATGAATCCAGATGCTTGCAGTAACTGTTCTTAGATGTCCGGAAACCACTGTATCGCTGTATAACTGTATACCCTATAAATATCACTTTTATTGTGTATTTGAGGAACACAACCAATTACAAACTTCATTTGAATTGCTGTGCTATCAGAATATCAGTGTATAACTTTGCTGGGTATTGCAGTGTATGCTGGGTATCAAAAGGCCTTCACTTTTTACAAAAAAGATGTCAAAATTTAAAAAGGCCGTCAAAGTTACAAAAAAATAGGTGTGCTCTAACCCAATACTTGTCTTTTTTTAATTCTGTGCATCCAAATACTTGTAGTTAAAAGTTTTAAGAATTAAGCCTACTGTTTGTTGTTCTGTCCTAAACCAGCAGTTTGTCACCCAGATTTATTAAATAAACAGAGGGGGTGGTCATCAAATTATTCTCCATTTTATTGTAACTGAGGTACCGTTCAGTTGAGTGAAAATTGTAAAGGGGTACTCGAACTTGTATGCAATGCTATAGTCGTTGCTTTGTCCCATGCTATAGTACTGGTTAATATGTTAGATACAGAATCAGGTATTCCGGGAATGAAGCATTCTTTCAAGAGCCGCTACCTAATGTTTTCTTATTTGTTTTGTTAGGGGGAAACTCGGAAAGAGTCCCCATGATTTCATGCAACTTACAGTATTTATTAATACGTGATTTTGAAAATCTTATTTAATACTGTAGCGTTCCTGGTTCCCGCAGGCAGGCGCATCACACAGGGCGAGGCGATCCACACAGGCGGAGGGCGGGCGCGAACCCGGGACCTCTCGCACTGAAGCACAGCACTGATACCGCTGTACAAAACAGCCGGCTCCTTTGCAAGGAGCGTATATCAGGCTTATGTCTTTGTGTGTGATTACGCCACCTACCAGCCCAGCTGCTGCCTTCCCCCGTGCACGCTACAATACTACAGAAAGTTATTTTGAATGATTACCTGAATGTTATTGTGTGATTGCATGTTTAAATAAATGACATTGTTTTGAGTAGAACCCTAGTAAATCATTCGCTCTGTGTAACAAATATGTGAAACCTTAAACCCAAAAGTAGCTAAAGTAATTAAATATATAAATCTGGGGAAAGACCTTGTGACAGCCTGGAGAGACAGCTGACAGAAGGAGAGAGACCCCATTGGGGCTGGCAAGGGTTAGCTACCCTTGTCGGCAGTATCCAGATCAGTGTTTACAAGATGCTGGAGACACCCGCCCATGGCTTCTAAGAAATTAGAGGAAAATACCCCTAGAGTCTGCGAGACTCAACGTTGGACAACACGGTTAACGACTTAGGAACAGAAACGGATATGAGTATGGAGAGTACTTCACAAAAGACTAGTTCAAGGTCTGCAGTTAGCAAAGACATGGAACTCCAGGTTTGTGTCTGCGGCTGGAGCAAGGCGACAACGGTCAGGGGTTTGAAGATTCATCAACGGAGAATGAAATGCTTGAGGGAGAAGGGACAAGGGCCTCGATTGATCAGTACTTCTTTAAGTCAGTCAAGTCAGTCGAATGAAATCCAGCGACAGGGAAGCAAAACCACAGTTCGCAGGGATATCAGCACCCCTGTCATAGACGTGAGGAGGACTTGCATGGACACAGTTAGTGATGAACCTAATGATCCTTGTGAACCCAGTCAGACAAACCAGCATAAGAGAGAAAAGAACCTCAACGGGCACAAGCCTGGAGTTAAATGGCCAAGAGCTTGTGAGAACTAGGTGGGACACAGTAAACACAGATCTCTGCTTTGGTTGGAAAGGTTAAGTGGAACAGTTGAAAAGAAGCTGAATAAATTTGGGGACATCATCTACATATGGAAGTGAGAGGTTTGGGTTGAAAAAGGAAGGAAAAAGTACAAACTATTCCTGGAAAAGTCTAGGCGGCAGCAGGAGATTGAACGCTTGTTAGAGAAAGGAGACAGCTGAGGAAGCAATGGAGAAGAGCACAACAAAAATCAGAAGGAGGACTCAATCTCTTACAAAGGGTCATAAAAGATAAACTTGCAACATTGCAGAGCTGAGCACCCACTGAAACGCTTCCCAAAGGAGCGTCAAGAACTAACCTTTATAAAGACCAATTCAAATTTTAAAGAAGTTATTCACCAGTGAGAAGAATGGCACACCTAAAAGCATCTAAGTTTGAGCTGGAGAAATATTTTGAGGAAACGCATAGATTCAAAAAAAAAAAGG
>CM072692.1:5457138-5482138 GCA_036884735.1 Huso huso
TGCAAGTTACAATACCTAAAAAGGCCTTCAAACTTTTACAAAAGGTCACAAAAGTTACAAAAAATAGTGCTCCTAACCCAATACTCTGTCTTTTTAATTCTAGCATCCAAATACTTAGAAGTTAAAAGCCAAAGAATTGCTTACTAAGGTTTGTTGTTCCTTGTCCTAAACCAGCAGTTTGTCACCCTAGATTTATTAAATAAAACGAATATCAGATTATTCTCCATTTTATTGTAACTGAGGTACCATTCAGTTGAGTGAAAATTGTAACGGTAATTGAAATTGAAACCCAGATAGGAAGGTACAGTTTCAAAAGGTTGAAAACCCCTGACCTACAGTATAAATGATCAGGAATAGATAAGGGAAATGTTGACTAATACAATACAATAGGATTTATTTGAAGTTAAGAAGGCACTGGTCTCTTTAAACCCAGAAGTTCTGATAAACCCCATGCCTCACTATAATGCATTACTACATAAGCAAAATGAGATGACCTTTTTTTTTTTGGCATAACTCATGTTCCTAAATGTTTTCTGAGGAGAGTAAAAATACATTAACTTTGATTCATGTACCTAAATGAATTAACGGTCCAGTTTATGGTAAACTGTGCATGCATGACGAAACTCGCTGTCAGCTAAGCAGAATATTCAAAACTGGCCTGAATTAAAATGCAGAATTCGGAACATATCTGAAACAAGCAGCAGAAATTGATGTTATCAAAGCGCCCAGAATTTGGGACGTTATCTAAAACCAAAGCGCCCAGAATTTGGGACGCTATCTAAAACCAAAGCGCCCAGAATTGGGGATCAAGTCTAAAACCAAAGCGCCCAAAATTTGGGATGTTATCTGGCAAACCAAATCGCCCAGAATTTGGGACATTATCTGAAAAGTAAAGGCCCAGAATTTGCGAATGAAATGAAAACAGGGCAGTCTATATGTAAAACTGTGATTACATTAGAGATAAACTAATGCATCCTTGTAACAAACTGCAATAGCGATATGTTGTATATTAAAATATATCGCAAAAACGATTATATGCTACTTGAAAGAAAAAGCGCCACCACCACAGAAAGCCAATTCTTACATTAGTGCATAAATATGATAATTTATATAAGTAATTCCTCGCGGTTGTTATATCAGTACGGTGTAATACCACATTATATTTTACTTGATGGTAAGGTTGTGGAAGCAGATCACTCTCTCATCTGATCCGCAATGTTAAAAATGCCTGCAGCTTTCCACTCGTGTGACGGCGGTATTCATGTGACAGACATGGACCAATCAAAGCGAGACTGTTATGCGGTTCCATCCCAAAACCGGGCCTGTCATACCTTTTACTTGGTTGGGTAACAAATCCGACTTTGTGTATTTCTATTATGCTCGATATAAAATGTGTTATTAATGCAACGGGAACCAGAGAAACCAGTATGGATAATAATATCAGGCGTGTAAATAATGTGTTCTGATTATTTGAATCAGATAGGCTAGTAGTACAGGGGCCTTGCATCGCTGGAGTAATGAATCTTTTAAACGCTAGCTAGCAAATTGAAATGATATACTGTTTGCTGTACTAACAACGTTGATTAGAAGATTTAGTTAACGGTAAAGATGTGAGATAACCACCGTTGGAAAGGATCACTATTTCCACACACTCCATTCTCCTTAAGATTGCGTTTGCTGGAGTTATTTACAAAACACACAGCAGCTCACTAAATGCAAACATCGCGTGTGTTTGAGTAACAAATGGCCAGGCGAAGGGCCCCAGCCCGAGCCGCGCTTCATTCAAGATCTGTTGTATTTAATCCCAATTATTGTAACACACCGCGTTTCGCTTTTAACGCTGGGCAGGCTCTGCAAATTCAAGTTAATGAATTTAAGTCACACACTCAAAAATAGAAAATGCTGCCAAATGTTGCTCGTTAGCTTTAATGCTAATTTAATACAAATGCATTATAGAAAATAGAAATTATGGTTTGTCTTAATAAATATAGGTTCTAAGGAGCCACTAGAGGTCCGCTAGGGTGTGCAAAGAAAACGTGTTGAAATAATATTAGCAGAGCTAGTGTTAAACAATAGTAACATGGTTTGACAGTGATATTTAGGGGTAGAGGTTAGGGATGTTTGAGTTGCAAATCTAACGGGTTCATTTTAGGGTTAGGTGTAAGTTGCATATGCTGTGGCATGGGTGTAGTTAGCTGTATTTTACTGTGTTTTTTAAATAACTTTAGATTTGTTTTCTGTATATTTGCTTTTAATATAATAAAGGTCAAGGATGAGAAACCTGGTGAATGGGTGTGTTTTTTGGTGTGTCAGTGTTTAGTTTTTATTTGCACCTCTTTAGCCCCTAGTGACTACTACATCCGACGTCACCACTCTGAACTGAAAGGTAACATGCAGTGAGGTTTCAACCTGTATTTCATAAATAAATTCATCATTTCTATAATTTCCTCACTTTATTGCCGTTAAAATTACCATTTGAAGTTTAACGAGCAATAAAATTGCCAGTGTTCTATCGGAGTGTGTGAGTTCAGTGTGCAGTACCTCAAGGTTTATGTTTTGGAAGCACTTTAATTAACTTAAAAAAAAAATAATTTCAGATGAATGTTAGTAAAAAATGTTGGACATAATTTATTAACAATGTTGATAAATGCATTGTTTGAATGCCTAATACAATAATTTATGATAATAAACTTTTTCCCTCTTTTGTGTGTCTCCACATTTTCTCTCAGTAGAAAGAACAGATCTCTTCTAACTTGCTCAGTATTGACACAACTCTTCCATGACTGGAGTTCCATCCTTCTTTATAAACCTGTGCAGAACTCGATTATAACAGCATTGTGTTTGTATTCTAACAGTGCCATTCTCAAACCTCAGTCCCATTCCCAACTTTCTCCTCCCATCCCCTCTCACACTTTCAGCACCTTCTGCTTATTCAAACCTGGCCTCAGTCCCAAACCTCCCCTCTTAGAGCTTTTATATATCTCCTGGAATTCAGACACACAGTTAAGTTTCGTTTGTTGTGAAATTGTCAGTCTCTCTGTCTCGTGTAGCAAGAATGGCTTCCAAACTTGTGGTCAGGGGATCAGTTTGGAGTTGTTCACTGTGTCTGGAGTTTGAAGGACCCAGTCACTATTCCATGGACACAGTTACTGTATGGTGTATTAGACCTGCTGGGATCAGACTGACCATACAGGTGTCTAGCTGCCCCAGTGCAGAGAGACCTTTACCCCAAGGCTTGTTCTGGGCAGAAAACATCATGCTGGCTGAAATTGCTGGAGGGTCTAAGAAGAGAAGACAAATCCTCCCTCCTGCTCAAAGTTATGCTGACCCGAATGTGCCGTGTGATTTCTGCACCGGGAGAAAGTTCTAAAGCTGTGAAATCCTGTTTGGCGTGCCTGGCTCTTACTGTAGCATTAATCAGGAAGTCTCACAGTGAGGTTTACTCCATTAAAGAGGCACAAGCTGATCCAATGCAATTGAGATCTGGGCAGAAGCTTTGTGCTGAACACCAGAAGGAGCATCTTCGTAGAACCGATCAGACGTGTGTTTGTGTATTGCTGAACCGGGATCACAAAGCCAATGATACAGTCTCAGCTGAGGCAGAAAGGAATGTGAAACAGGTAAGGTTTGAACCATTTCTGTGATATTTAACATGTCCATGTCCAAAGCGTCACACACACACAAAAAAAACCTTTCAATGAAAAACTGTCTTACTACAAAAATGTTATAAAAAGGAAAATAATACACATTAGGTATTAATTAAGACATTTGAAAACAGTAAGATAAAAAGCTAATTGTAAAAATAGAATAATTAAAAGTAAAATATAAAAAATTATACAATTGGAATAAATAAAATAAAATATATCCAGTTTAATTGTAAAATTTATGAAAAACTAAAATAAAAATCCAGTTTATAAAAATAGAACAATTAAAACAGTAACATTTTTATTTTAAATCTATTGGAATTAGAAAGTAAATAACAAATGTGAAAAAATATTAAAAGCTCAGGTAATTTATAAATGAGTTTTAATCTGCATTTAAAAAGCGTTAAAGTCCCATCTTCCTTGACAAACAACGGACTCTATAATTCATAGCAATAACAAAAAAAACCCTCCTCCAGGTTTACTTTCATTAGTGTAAATGAGTGGTCTCTTTTGTTCAGAGAGAGCTGGAGTGTTTAATGCTAATAATTAAAATTGTACATAATCTTGTAAGTATTTTTTGTTTTTGTTTTTTGTATACCATAACATTTTGCAGGATAAAAGGTGATATTTTTGCAATTGAGATTGATAAGATCACAAAGTTCTCAATATGTCCATTATTTTGTTATTTGTATTATTCAAACCTTATGGGACATTTCACCTTTTACTGGGACAGGTGAATAACACAAACTGCTCTGAAATATCCCAAGGAGGTGTGACAGGATATCACTCAATGCCCCATCACAAATGTGCTGTGTTTCTACACAGAAGCAGCTGGGAGACACAGACAGAAATACAACAAGAGAATCCAGGAGAGACTGAAAGATTGAGGAGATGAAACAGGCTGTGAGCTCACTGAAAGTGGTATTGACAAGAGGGGTTATTATTATTATTATTATTATTATTATTATTATTATCAGATGGACTGAACACATCTACAGAAGTTTACTGTCTATGCCTGATGTGTTGTTGATATCAGTTCTAACCATTCCTCCTACTGTGTTCTTTTCACTCAGAGATCTGGCATGCATAGAAATAAAGGAAAGTGAGAAGATTTTACTGAGCTGATCCGATCCATTGAGAAGATCCACAATGAGGTTATTGAGCTGATTGGAGCCAACGAGAAGGCTGCAGTGAATCAGGCTGAAGGACGCTGAAGAAACTGGGCGGGAGATTGCTGAGCTAAGGAGGAGAAACACGAGCTGAAACAGCTTTCAGAGACAGAGGATCACATCCATTTTCTACAGGTAACATCACTGCTTGTTAGAAAATCTCAAGTACATAACTGGACGGTTTCAGACAGACCTCCAATTGAATGAATCCTTGCTTTTCCCCAGGAATGTTTTGAACCCCATTCTGTTTCAATGAAAACCCCTTTTCTCCACTTTCCTGTTGTAGAATTTCCAGTCTCTCTGTGCCCTCCTGAAGCGGGACTTACCTAGCGTATTGTCAATACAGACATCTCTTTTGGGACTGTGAGAAAGCTGTATCTGAACTTAAAGACCATATTGAGGGATTTCTGGAAGGAATTAGTAAAATAACCACAAACAGGTTGGTGTGAGATTCCTTTGGTAGATATTTCAAATAGACCATGGCTTGAGGAGGGACAGGACTTGCAAGACAATAATAAAGACCTCTTTGCAGATTGTTGACTATATGAATATTGCAGCAGGGAGGAGGGAGGCAGGGAAGAATGAGAAGGGAGGAGGGTAGAAGGAGATGTTTTATTTCAAATGATTTCCCAGGTTGAAACATCCCAACTCATTTTACAGTTACATCCAGAGTGATGATAGCAGGAAGGAAGAGAGTTTCTAGAGATATTACATGAGAAAACAACAGCATAGCATTCAAACAGAGACAGAGGGATTCACACATTAAACAACACATTCATTCCATATAGATGCTAACTTATAGCCATGAACTTTTCTTATCAATGTTTTATAGAAGTTGGAGTCATGGTCATGTCTGTATTCCAAATCCTCTTCAGTAAAATCTTTGGTTTAAAACAGTTTTCTGTATTTTTATTTAGTGAATGCAACAGCAGTTTACCCTGCGGTCTAGAGCAGTGACAGACGTTTCAAAGGTAAGACTTTTTCTTCCAGTAAAACATTTTATCTCCAGAGACATTCTCCCTTTTTGAAGGACCTAACGCCTCAGTGAAAGAGTGGCTGGAGATGTATTAGATTAGTTCTTGTGTGAAAGATTCCTCGATGAGGGTGCAGTTAGCTGGTCATTCACTACACTGATACAGTGTTTATTTTAAGTGCCCGGAAATAAAAAAAAAATGTCCGCTGAATTTCTCTTAACACGCCCGTGTATCCCCTTCCCAGACCAGACGCAATACCAATACACAGCAAATTAATGCATGTTGTTAACATGGACATGTCTGACGACAGGCTGATCTTTTTTACTTGTTTGTTTACACTTGCGTTTTCAAATTAAACTCCCCGTGCCATTGCTCGTCCAGTCCAGTAGAATGCGCTCACCCTCCCTGGTTACAATCAGTTTCACAGTAAAGCTAAACGACAACATCAGGCGGTTAACAACATGGCACTGCTGAAACACTTAAATTAATGCACACATTACTTCTGGAAGAATAAAACCGCTTTGGAGGTGACTGTTTAAATGTAGGCTGCCATATTTGTGCTTAAAAATACTGTGAAATTCATCCGCTGTAAACTTATCTATTTGCTAGACAAACTGTGTCTGATGTTTGGAGATATGGAGGACCTAGCAAAAATGGAGAAATGTGTATTCTCAAGTGCTGCAGTGCAGTTTTAGACAAAGTGCAGTAGATTTGTGAAACGAACCGATCATTGATTTAAAATATATATATATAGCAAACAGTAATTATAAAAGTGTGTGAAATGTCTTTTTACAAAAACATGCTAAAATTCAGGGCCAAAATAATACTGTATGTGGTAAGCACCAACTGGCTCTTTGGTCATTTCACCAGTAGGCCTATAACTGCATGATTTTTTAAAAAAAGTGTATGTGATTTTATACATTACTGTATATATGCCTACAATACATCTTGCATTAGAAACACCACTGGAATCGGAATAAAAGGAAATATTATGTACTACAGTCACGATTTTGGTAAGTAGTATTTTCTAAAACCATATCGGCTATGTGCAGTATTAAAATATGTTAAAATATAGTAAAACCAACAACATTGTATATTTGAATTTTATTTTTAAGTGTTCTATGGCACGGGCCATCGTTAACCTTGAAAAAAAAATACACAGTACCTGAAGCAGATCCACATTTTATCATATCTTAACATCAACGCAGGTTGTAAAAATAAAGCAAAATTGCTTTGAAAACTGTCCAAAATATTTACTTGAGGGCTAGAATGAAGAATCTCAAAGAACAAAAATGCCATTTTTATATATGGAAATTGTCAAAATCGAGGGCAGCTGGAAGGTAAGAAATTAGCAGTCAGGATAATGGCATTTAAATACTACTACTATTAAACTGATCTGTTGGTAATGTGGTTTCTTCAGTGGTTTCAAACTTTGAAAATTCTGAATTGGGACAGCGCCTTTTGTTTAGTACCACTTGCCAATCGACTGCAAACTTTTGTCTTTTAATCAACATTTAATCGCAAGACCAGACTGATGTGCTGTGACAGGCGTTCAGTGCAGAACACATAGCTAATTTACATATTAAATATGCGTTTGAAATAAAGCCTATTTTTTTTAAATGTCATATAAACAGTTGAGCGGTTACTGCAGTCTGTCTTTTGGGATAAAAAAAAAAAACATTCTAATAAAACTAAAAGCCCTCGGCTTTTAACTCGCTGCTTTCTTTATTTCCTGTGTGTTCGTGCCTGCAAATAGATTTTTTTTTTTTTTTCAAGGACCCAATTTAAAGTTTATGTAACTTAAGTACTATTGGTTCATTTCAAATACAATTTATGGCCAATCAGAAACCGAAGAAATATTGGCATGCAGTCTCATTTACAAGGTGTGAGTAAAGTTTTAGCTTTCAATCAAGTGATAAATACCAGTTGTTCGCTCAATACTAGAACATTAATAGCAAAGGGCGATCAAGACGAAATCTGTCAGATTAAAATGCCAAAAATGTCTTGTAGATCGAATCTTAAATTTCCCTGCCATTGTCCGTGATTTGTGTGGTAACAAGCAGGGACATCCATCACACTGATACTAGGTAACGTTTTGATAATTTGCATCAGTACTGTATGTTTTAGTCACCAGAATTAAAATGCCAGTACATGTTTTCGTAATAAGGTCAGCTATAGAGATGCGTGGATAATGAACATTTTCTTTGCCTGCTTTTCTGTAATTGTATTAGCAATAAAAATACATGATTGCCATTTACTATCAAGGAATAGTCTTGTCATTTTGAGTGATTGAGGCTAGCACAGAGGCTTTGATTAATTAGAATAAAATGATGTTTCCAACAACTAGAAACCTGTTTGAGGGACTATTTTTATCCAAAAGTAAATTTTTTTTCTGTAAATACAGTAACTTTTATAATTGTATCCGCCGCACACTCCAAGGTTTGTGCGTTTTGTTGCATCATGATGTTATTGTACAGTCCTTTTTCTGTTTTCATTTTTATTATGACTATCTCAGATGGGGATATGCAGTGGACTACATTTTTGGAAATGGGTATGCAGCTTAAAAAGATTGAAAACCCTTTCTGGTACAATGAATGTCCCTACTAGTGATACACCAGCGCACTGTGACACATTTTCCCAATATTTTCCCCAACAGTGACAGTGAGTATTGTAGAACACCTTGGTTGTATCTACACTTTACATTTTTATTTTTTGTTCTTGAGAAACAAAAGGTCAGTAAAAACTCTGTTGGCGATTTAAAACAAACAAAATAAGAAATAGTGGTTGGTTCTGACAAACATATTAACCCCTCACTGAAGAAAATGTCCCCTAAAAATTTAGGGGCCATCTCTTGAGCAAACACTGATAAACTGAACAGATGCACTTTGTGTTTAAAGAATAAGAGCATGGCAGATTGCTGTTTGGAGTCTTCTGTGTGTTGTGTATTAATCCTCATGTTTCAATTTATTTCTCTCTTTTTTTCTGCCCAATGATGAATGAAGTTACGGTTTACAGTCTGCAGGCTCCAGAGCCAAGGAACAGAGCTGAGTTTTAAAATGTAAGTCTGTTTGCACTGAAACATTTTACTGAAGATGTGTCACTCCATTGTGAGAAGAGCTAACACTATAGAACAGGAGGGGTGGAGCTTGAGGCAGCAATTATTATTATTATTAGTAATTGTGAACCCATTAATCTACACTCCTCTCCAACTAGTATTAGTTCAGATGAATACATGCAGAATGACTGGGGGTAGAATTTGTTGCCTGGTTTTTCCCACTCAGACCATTTCGCTCTAAATATCTTGGTATCCCTGAATAGATAATCATCCCATCTTTTAATCCATGTACAATGGCATGTAAAAGCAGTTGTGGGGTAAAATGAACAGCTATCCTCCCAGTCATCCTGTGCTGGTAGTAAATGTATATTGCAGTATCACTGCACTTGTGGGATGGATTGCTCATTAAGATATTAGACAGATGTTTGAAGAATGGACAATATTCTATTGAAGATATTTAGTAAGCAAGGGCTCTGAGTGGGTAAAACAACACATACCCTGTAGGAACATTATGAACTGTAATTGTATGCAGAGTTGTATTTGATTAGTTCCAAGTGAAAATAAAAATAGAACTTATCCAAAGTCAGGAACAAATCTCAAGTAAGAATTATAGATCAAACCCATTGATTTATCAACCTAAACATCACAATAAAGTAGCAGGGAGCATAGAGGAGGGAGGAGGCAGCAGGGGGGGAGCTGAGAGGAAGAGGAGAGAGGAGAGCATGGCAGAGAGGAGGAAAAGGGAGGAGGCAGAGAGATCATGGAGGAGGGAGGACTAGAGAGGAGAGAAAGCATGGAGGAGGGATCCCAAAAATAATACAAATAATCCTATTACTCCCTTCTGTACCTTTGTACCTCAATGCCTGTTCTGTTTTCAAGCTGTAGCCTCATGTCAGAAACAGCCATTATAAAAGAACCTGCTGTAATATGTATTTGTCTGTTTTGTTGGTTCTGTACCATTGAGATCTAGTGAGATTTTCTTAGTGATTTGACTTTTCTAACTCTCCTACCCGTCCTCTTCTCTTCAATCAGATTCCTATCAGCTCACACTGCACCCCAACACAGCATATAGAGAGCTCTGTCGTCTGAAGGAAACAGAAAGGTGACACGGAGGAGAGACCCAAGCGATATCGGCCATCACCCAGAGAGATTTGATAGCTGGCCCCAAGTGCTTTGCAGAGCGTTTGTCTGGGACTCGCTGTTACTGGGAGATTGAGGAGGGGGGGCATATAGGAATACATATAAAGGAATCAGCAGGAAAGGAGGGGATCGTTGCTGTCTTCTTGGATGCAATGACAAGTCCTGGAGTGTGTACTGCTCTGATTCCAGTTACTCTGCCCGGCACAATAACAATACTGCAATAACTGCCCCCTGCTCCCCCAGAATAGGGGTATCTGGTTTTAATGCCCGGCACTCTGTCATTTTTGGCGTCTCTGACACAATGACCCTCCTGCACAATTCCAACCATTCACTGAGCACTCTATCCTGGGTTTTGGATTGGTTATGATTCCTCTGTAACAATCTGCCAGCTGAACTAGACTGTTTTGTGTTGTAAAAAACCCTTTGTATTGAACTCCTGTCTGTCCTCTCCACTCCTTGGGTGAAGGAATCTTTAATCTGACACAATTTTGGATGAAAGGGGGTAAAATGGCGCCACCTGCAGAGTGAAACGAGGTTAATTATTGTTTTTTGCTTGGGGCATAACATTTGTAATTGTAAACACTCACACCTGGACAGTTGTTTCAGCATAAAAACGTTCAATATGTCGTGAGTATGAAAGTATCTCTTAAGGTGATTGTACCTAACTAAATAATTCCACATTGTGTTCCTATATTGCACTTCCATGGCTACAGGACTCAAATGTGCGGGTTTGAAAAAAAACGACAGGCAATATTCTCGTAGAAAACCATGATCTTGTTTCGAATGGGATTTTGTGTCTCAAATGGATATTTATAGTATATAGCTGAACTATTTGGGATTTAGGTACATCTTGCAAATCTATAAACCGTGAGGCTTCATACATACCTTTATACAGAAAAGCAATAGGTACAAGATGCCTTTTCCTTCTTGTTATAATTGTAAATTAGTTTAAATATTAGTTTAAGTATAGTTTGTAAATTCTCATTGAAATGGTTGCATGTTTACTCTAACTAGCATTTAATTAGATGCATTGGGTCTACTCGTCAGGCAGTTCAAAATTTCAATATTATAATTGTTTGCTTATTTTAACTATAATGTGAATGAAATATCATCACAAGAAAGAAGACATTTCCATGGATAAAGTAAATCACATTCAATTTGCATTACATGTGCAATCTGCCCACAGTGGAAGGCAGAAACGTGTTTTATGCCTGGCCTTTGTCGCCCTCTTCAGGACAAACTCTGCAGCTGCACAGAGCCTGATTGAAAGCAATTCTTTTCACTTGGTGTGGTTCCATTGGAAATGTGGGACCCTATTCACACAACCTTCAGGACTGTTCCAAGCACTGTTCTGTTAAAGACTCTTTATGGTTTAAATCAGGTTGTTTTAGAGAGGGGAGCAGTTTACTGTTTATTAATTTTATTGTTTATTATTATTCAAAGCACCATTTAAGGTCAACACTTTATAATCGGGTTTTAAATTAAAACCAAAACATGAATGTAAAGAAGGACCATTTAATAACCATTTGTTTTTATGTTTCTGTACTTCAATTAATGCAAAACCTTTTTTTCATGTACTTTTTCTTTAAATGTTTTGTAAAGTTTTAATGTTCAATAAATGTTTTGTTCTCGCCTACTTCTGAAATGAACATAAACTAAGTGGACTGTCAACAGCAGTCACTCTCTGGAAACGTGAAGTGAACAAAAAAGCTTTAGAAAAAATGTTACACACACACATAAAATATATTGTACTATAACAATGACCACACATTGTTGCTTTAACTAAACAATACCAGCAGATCAGCCTATTTCTTACAGGTCGTTGTAATAAACAATACCAGCAGACCAGTCTATTTTGTACAGGTCTTTGTAACTAAACAATAACCAGCAGACCAGCCTATTTCATACAGGTCTGTGTAACTAAACTATACCAGCAGACCAGCCTGTTTCATACAGGTCTTTGTAACTAAACTATACCAGCAGACCAGCCTATTTCGCCCGTTGGTCTTTGTAACTAAACTATACCAGCAGACCAGCCTATTTCGTACAGGTCTTTGTAACTAAACTATACCAGCAGACCAGCCTATTTCATACAGGTCTTTTGTAACTAAACTATACCAGCAGACCAGTCTGTTTCATACAGGTCTTTGTCCAGTGACTGCTGGGTCTGATGTGAAGAAAAAAACAGAGCGATTCACCCTATTGTATCTTTCAAAGGTTTGCCTGCCAGTTGAAGGGCCAATGATAGCAGGGTAATACTATTGTGAAGCTGCTCAAAGAACACTACAGGTACAGTCCTGAATCCTCCCAGAAGCTGAGGGGTTGAAGTATAGAAGAACTGAAATGTCCGCTCTGGATAGACAAACACCAAAAAGATAACAAAGTTGCAAACTGAAAGAAAGGAGACAGTACAATATTGGGATCAAATAAAGCAGGTTTTCACATCTTCAGCGTGCCCAGCTGACACGAGCCCGTGAGGCTCTGTTGTCTTCAGAGTGCGACTCGGGTTTAAATGATTTCAGTCGCTTCTCGACTCTGGGATGAAGCTATCAGACACTTCCAGATGGTTAGTCAAGCTAACAGACCCTAAAAAGACTAAAACATCCCATTTAAAACACATGAAAGCCCCATGCAAGTCTATTCAGGCTAAGGGGCTTGAGAGAAAGAGAGAGGGAGAGGTCTAAAGGGAAGGGGTGTATATCTCACTGCTCATGAACACACTGCTCAAAGGTAGGAAACCCACGATCCTCCTTCTGCTCTAGTGATCTCACACAGCAATCCTCCAAGTCCACAGCTTGAGTTGCAATCTGGTGTCTCAGCTTCTCCACGGCACAAAGCACACAGCTCCCAACTTACAGCTCCCAGCTCCAACACATTCATCTCCAGCACCCCTCCTCAACACTCCCCACCCCACACTGTATACTCTCAATCCATCACTTCTCGTGCCAGCACCCCTCCTCAACACACCCCACACCACACTGTATACTCTCAATCCATCACTTCTCATTAACAGCACCCCCCTCTTCAACCTCCCCACCCCACACTGTATACTCTCAATCCATCACTTCTCATTAACAGCACCCCCTCCTCAACACTCCCCCACCCCACACTGTATACTCAATCCATCACTTCTCATTAACAGTGGCGGCTGGTGGTCAATAAAATGGGGAGGCAGAAAAAAGCAGAGGTCCTGGGGTCCCCTTCAGCCCCAGCAGAAGAATCGTATTTTCTATTCTAACTGACAACACTTTTCATATCTTCTTAACGTTTTACTCAATTCAAAGCTGTTAAACACAGCCAGCAGAACAAAAAACTGCAGCCCATCGTAATGATTCTAATAAACATGACTGTTACACGCTGCCAGCGTATGTTTAAAATACAACATTAACACAGCATTTAGATTTCAAGACCACGTCACTTTTAACATACTTTGCATAAAATATTTTCTAAAAGCAAAGTTGTTAAAAGCAGGAAAAAACAGACACGAATCAAGCACCCTATCCACTTCATCTGTTCAACTTAATAAATGAACAACAGAATAATTAGATACCGTTCTGTACATACGAAACGGATCTGTTTAATATAAAAAGAAGCAATTCAGACGGCTTCAGTTCTGGAGCAGGAACATTACTGAGCTGTATGTCTTGAAGCAAAGCTGACTGATGGGAAACCGACACCAGTGTTATTCTGATCTGACAGTTTTAACGTTCATTTTCTTGTTGGCTAATTGTTGGTGTATCGTCTCATGGCAATTTACGGTTATATAATAAATCAGAGTGCTTATATGTATGTGATGCGCGCAAGACCACGCAAACTGCTGCCGTTGTTCTAAACCCCTGAAACCCCCGTGAATGTCGTTCTTTAGGGCTGCGCACGCACTCGCACGGTGACGCAGGTACAGTGACACCCAGGTACAGTGAGGGAGATCTCCGTTCTGCACAAACCCTTCTCGATGTAGAACCCGCCTGAACTGAAAAAGCCAAACCACTTCCATCAGCCAATGGAAGGGCGAAATAAGAGCAATCAGAACGCAGACGGCTGTGTGTGTGTCCGATATCCTGTAAGGGAAACGTCGCGATATCTGTGACGTGTGGTGACTGAAAATATAAATAAAAATGGTCTGATCTTAAATGAAAAAAAACAAATATCATGCTATTTGGTTCGGAGAAAATGATACAAAATACTAGTTCAAATTTCTCTCGTGTTACTTGTAACACCACAGCGATGGAGAGAGCCGCCACTTTCAAATATCTGAGGGTTTATATTGACACAACTCTTCAATTTGAAAACCCATTAAAGATGTATGTAGTAAAATTGGAGGAAGCTTGGAGGATTGTGTGGTCAGCGCCACTGTGTAAGCTTTTAAGCAAGGTTTAAATGAGTTACTTGTGTTCCCTATTCTAGACTATAATGATGTGATCTGCGGGTCTGCTAGTGAGGAATCGCTGAAGAAGATCGATACAATGTGTAACAGGATGTGTATCTGTGTGCTCCGTGTACTCCCGAAGCATCACTGCAGCGCGTATTCTACATTAAATTGCTATCGCCTGCTAACAGAAGAATTATCACTGGAATCGGATTCTCTTTAAAGGGCACACAACACATTACCAGTTTATTTAAACAGCTTGTTTCTGAGTTTACCTGTAAATACAGCCCATCGTAATGTCTGAGACACACAATACTTTAATATACCGTCTGGAAAAAGTGCTGCGGGAAGAAAGTCTGTTGTTTTGTTCTGCTGCTACAGACTGGAACCTGTTACCCGCAGGACTGAGACCTGACATCTCCTGTGGGAATTAAAAAAAAAAAAAAAAAAAAACTGTTGTTCTAGTGCTTAAACAGGCTTGTGTGTGCGGTGTAAATCTGATGTGTACTTTGTGTATTGTCTTGTCATTATGCGTTTATATTATTTTTTGTTTTTGAAACCTGTAACCTGCTGATGTTATTTTCTAACACGCCTTTGTAAAACGAGCTACTTGTAGCTCAGATGGCCTTCCTAAATAAAGAATTAAAAAATAAAATAAATAAATAATAAAGAGCGCGTCACGTTTACCGTTATAACCGCACTGAAATATACTGGCTTTAAAACAAGAAAAGACAACCGATGTAGCTGCGCAGCAGAGACAAGAGAACGAAAACAAGCGCGTTTATTGTTTGGAAAGTAACTGTAATGTTATTACTGCCATTAAAAGCTAAAGGCGTTATATTACCTGTTATTGACTAAAGTAATATTATTACAGTAAGGCGTCACTAAAGTAACGAGATGCCGTTCAAACCGTCATCACAAACATACGTTTAACAGAACATTCCTTAATTTTATATATTATAGATTTGGGGCTAAAACACAAAGTCAGACTCTTCAGCCCTGATATTAAACAGTTGTTAATATCGATACAGTTGTTAATATCAGTTGTTTCATTCCTAATCTTAACATTGTAATATTTGTTGGGGGATTTAGAAACAGTTTCATAGAATATCGGATTCGTCAGTTTCTGCTCCCCCTGCTTGTCTAAACCTGGCCTCAGTCCCAAACCCCGCCTCTTAGAGCTTTACACAACTGCAGGAAATCAGCACAGTGAAGTTTCGTTTCTTGTGAAATCGTCAGTCTCTCTGTCTCGCTGCAGCAAGAATGGCTTCAAACTTGTGGTCAGTGGATCAGTTTAGCTGTCCAGTGTGTCTGGAGATATTGAAGGACCCAGTCACTATTCCATGTGGACACAGTTACTGTATGGGGTGTATTAAGAACTGCTGGGATCACACTGATCATACGGGTGTCTACAGCTGCCCCCAGTGCAGAAAGACCTTTACCCCAATGCCTGAGCTGTGTAGAAATACCATGCTGGCTGAAGTTGTGGAGAAATTAAAGAAGACAGGACTCAGTCTCCTCCTGCTCAAAGTTATGCTGGACCTGGAGATGTGCCGTGTGATTTCTGCACTGGGAGAAAGTTCAAAGCTGTGAAATCCTGTTTGACGTGCCTGACCTCTTACTGTGAAACACACGTCAAGCCACACAGTGAGGTTACTCCATTAAAGAGGCACAAGCTGATCAATGCAATTGGAAATCTGGAGAAGCTTTGTGATGAACACCAACGATTATGTGAGGTCTTCTGTAGAACCGATCAGACGTGTATTTGCTTGTTGTGTTCGCAAAATGAACACAAGAGCCATGACACAACTCAGCTGAGGCAGAAAGGAGGAAACAGGTGAGGGTTTGAACCATTTCCTTTGTAGCTATCCTAGAATAAGAATTCCCCAGGGATATTTAACATGTCTGTTTACTAGGTTATACAGTTTCACATCAGATCAGATTTTAATTGAATATTAGCTATTTAAAGAGCCCTAGTTTTTTAATTGCTGTTTCTAAACTATGATGTACTACAATGTATTTCAGGGTGTAACAGGGTGTTGTTACGAGTGTGGCTATCGCTGATTGACAGGAGAGACACAGGAGGTTTTCTTTGATACAAAAACATAAAACATTCAAAACAAAACACTGCTCGAAAACAACTAGAAAATAAAAGTTGACCAAACAAGAGGAGGTCCCGCCCAGGAACAGTCTCCCTGACACCTTCTCTCTAGACTTGGGTGGGATTAAAATCCCCAAACTTGTTCCTATTCCTTCCAGTGCTAGCGGTCCTGGTTAACTCACACAGTGATCCGAGATACATTTTTTTCCTCTTGTGTTTTCTCACCCTGGTTAACACACACAGTCCTGAGGATCCTACAGCAACTCCTCCTTCCCAGACAGTCTGTATCCCTGCTTGTAGAACCAAGAAACAGGCTTTTCAGACCCTTAAGATAATCAATTAATCAATTAACACCTGGACACCATTCCACATCTGGATTTGAATATACCCTGCCATATCTAGCACAAACTTGATCATCAAAAACGTTATTTACAATCAAACAAAACACACTATTTACACATGCAGGACCTCAGCCCTGCCTCACAGGGTAAGAAGGATTTGTTCAGCTGTTTTGTGGTGCATTGAATTTGTAGTGTAAAATTAGCATGATTTATATTCCTAGTGTTTTTTATATGTATCTTGCAAATTAATAAATCATATATCAGTTTTGTTGTTTAAGATATTCTAGTTTAATTAGTTAATCTGTTTGAACCCATGCCTTTAAAAGTGACACATACACATCTATCTGCACTGGCAGTTGCTGCTGTGCCGATGCGCTTAAAAGTGACACACGCATCTATCTGCACTGGCAGAGCTGCTGTGCCCGCGTTTTTAAAAAGTGACACATACGCATCTATCTGCACTGGCAGAGCTGCTGTGCCGTGCCTTTAAAAAAGACACATACGCATCTATCTGCACTGGCAGAGCTGCTGTGCCGATGCCTTTAAAAGTGGCACATACGCATCTATCTGCACTGGCAGAGCTGCTGTGCCCGTGCCTTTAAAAGTGGCAATATCTATCTGCACTGGCAGAGCTGCTGTGCCCGTGCCTTTAAAAGTGACACATGCATCTATCTGCTGGCAGAGCTGCTGTGCCGGTGCCTTTTTGTGTGACACATACGCATCTATCTGCACTGGCAGAGCTGCTGTGCCCGTGCCAGTTTTAAAAGCGACACATACGCATCTATCTGCACTGGCAGAGCTGCTGTGCCGCGGCCTTTAAAAGTGACACATCGCGCATCTATCTGCACTGGCAGAGCTGCTGTACCGATGTCTTTAAAGTGACACATACACATCTATCTGCACTGGCAGAACTGCTGTGCCCGATGCCTTTAAAGTGACACATACACATCTATCTGCACTGGCAGAGCTGCTGTGCCCATGCCTTTAAAAGTGACACATGCATCTATCTGCACTGGCAGAGCTGCTGTGCCGGTGCCTTTAAAGTGACACATACGCATCTATCTGCACTGGCAGAGCTGCTGTGCCTGTGCCTTTAAAAGTGACACATACACATCTATCTGCACTGGCAGAGCTGCTGTGCCCATGCCTTTAAAAAGTGACACACGCATCTATCTGCACTGGCAGGTGCCGTGCCTTTACAATCTGCACTGGCAGAGCTGCTGTGCCTGTGCGCTTAAAAACGACACATACACGCATCTATCTGCACTGGCAGAGCTGCTGTGCCGATGCCTTTTAAAAAGTGACACATACGCATCTATCTGCACTGGCAGAGCTGCTGTGCCCGTGCCTTTAAAAAGTGACACACACGCATCTATCTGCACTGGCATCTGCTGTGCTCGTGCCTTTAAAAGTGACACATATACGCATCTATCTGCACTGGCAGAGCTGCTGTGCCGATGTCTTTAAAAAGTGACACATACGCATCTATCTGCACTGGCAGAGCTGCTGTGCCCGTGCCTTTAAAAAGTGACACATAATGCATCTATCTGCACTGGCAGAGCTGCTGTGCCCGTGCCATGCCGTTCTTGCCAGTCTGCCCACAGTGAGAGGTGTGTTTTTGGGAGGCTTGCTTGTACACTTAAAACGTTTGATCTTTCAATTTATAACCACCATCTAGCTGAGAAGAATTGTTTTTTATTGGTAATGTGTTAATCTTTTTGTAGAAATATTTTCTTTATTTTAATTATGAAGGCTCAAAGTCAGTAGAGGGCATAAATCAAATCCAAGATGGCCACCAGGCAGAAACAGTAGATGAATTTGGTGTGTTAAAATACATTTTTACATGATTAAAACAGATATGTTTAAGTTAGTTAAAAACGGAATTTAATAACCTATTTGGGATTTTGTTTGTTGAAATCTACAATTTCTTTCTCTCACCCTACTAGTCCCCTCTTTCCTTTGCTCTCTTCCACAGTGAAGTCCTTCTGGTCACGGGCTCATTCTTCTGGGGATTTTGTGTATTTAGGCATTTTTTACATTTCTTCACAATTTTCAATTCTGTTTTAAATTCCACGAGTGTGTGAATCCTCCCTATTGAACTGTAATATAGCTTTAAATCCCACGAGTAAGAACAACCCTCCGTTTCTAATTGTAATCTCATTTTAAATCTCACAAGCGTGTGCAATCCTCCAATAGAAATGCAGCAATGTGCTGCCACTCAGTTTAAAGTATTCAGAATGAATAAATGATAGATTCAAGTCAGGAAGGAGGGACATTGACTGCTATGAGAAATGTTTGTTTGTTCTGTTTTGGGTTATTTTATTGTATTTTTTCACATGGAAAGGGGTAAAGTCAATGTGAATTGAATAACCATGTCCAGTGTTTTTTTCTGGTATTTATTGGGTATACACTGATTTCATTGTTTTCTATCAGGGCTGTTTTATCTGTGTTTCTCGGTTAAAACCAGAAATCAGAAGCCCTAAATATCAATTAACGAGAAATGCTTCATTTACTTAGGTTCTTGACAAAACAAACAAGTAACACATGCTAGATCAGCAATCATTCACTGTTACTAGTAAGAAACAGTACCATCTAGTGGACAGCTACTGTGGATCAAGTGTTCTTTTGTATTGCTGGCAGCTGTGCACTAGATGGTGTTGTATCTTACTACTATACACACATGTATGTCAGTTTCAATAGCATGCTTAAACAGACCTGTGTTGGGTGTGACAGGATATCACTCAATGCCCCATCAGAAATGTCACTGTGTCACTTTGTTTCTACACAGAAGCAGCTGGGAGAGACACAGACAGAAATACAACAGAGAATCCAGGAGAGACTGAAAGAAATTGAGGAGCTGAAACAGGCTGTGGAGTCACTGAAAGTGGGTATTGACAAGAGGGGTTATTATTATTATTATTATTATTATTATTATTATTATTATTATTAACAGATGGACTGGAACACATCTACAGAAGTTTACTGTCTATGCCTGATGTGTTTTGATATCAATTCTAACCATGTCTCCTCTACTGTGTTCTTTCACTCAAGAGATCTGCATGCATAGAAATAAAGGAAAGTGAGAAGATCTTTACTGAGCTGATCCGATCCATTGAGAAAGATCCACACTGAGGTTATTGAGCTGATTGGAGCTAGCGAGAAGGCTGCAGTGAATCAGGCTGAAGGGCGCATGAAGAAACTGGAGCAGGAGATTGCTGAGCTAAGGAGGAGAAACACTGAGCTGAAACAGCTTTCAGAGACAGAGGATCACATCCATTTTCTACAGGTAACATCACTGCTTGTTAGAAAATCTCAAGTCCATAACTGGGACGGTTTCAGACAGACCTCTCCAATTGAATGAATCCTTGCTTTACCCCAGGAATGTTTTGGACCCCATTTTGTTTCACTGAAAACTCCTTTTCTCCACTTTCCTGTTGTAGAATTTCCAGTCTCTCTGTGCCCCTCCTGAAGCTGGAGCCTTACCCAGCATTACTGTCAATACAGACATCTCTTTTGGGGCTGTGAGGAAAGCTGTATCTGACCTTAAAGACCATATTGAGGACTTCTGCAAGGGGGAATTAGTCAAAATAACCACAACAGGTTGGTGTGAAATAGATTCCTTTGGTAGATATTTCTCAAATAGACCATGGCTTGAGGAGGGGCAGGACTTGCAAGACATTAATAAAGAACTCTTGCAGATTGTTGACTATATGAATATTGCAGGAGGGAGGCAGCAGGGAAGAATGAGCAGAGAGGAGGGATTTTTACACCCTGAAATGCCGTGAATAAGCCTTGTTTCTTTTCAGATTGCTGTTTGGAGTCTTGTGTGTGTTGTGTATTAATCCACATGTTTCAATTCTATTTCTCTCTCTTTTTTCTGGCCAGTGAATAAAGTTGCAGTTTACAGTCTGCAGGCTCCAGAGCCAAGGAACAGAGCTGAGTTTTTAAAATGTAAGTCTGTTTTCACTGAAACATTTGATTGAAAGATGTGTCACTCCATTGTGAGAAGAGCCAACACTACAGAACAGGGAGGGGTGGAGCTTGAGGGCAGCAATTATTATTATTTATTAGTAATTGTGAAGCCATTAATCTACACTCCTCTCCATCAAGTATTGGTTCAGATGAATACATGGAGGGAGGAGGGAGCAGGGAGGAGAGAGCATGGAGAAGATATCAGGGAGCAGGGAAAATGGAGGAAGGAGGAGGGAGCACTGTGGAGGGAGCAGGGAGGAGGGAGAAAAGAAGATTGAGGCGGGAGCATAGAGGGAGAAGGGAGGAGGGAGCATAGAGGGAGGAGGGCACAGGGAGGAGGGAGCAGGGAGGAGAGAGCAGGGAAAAAGGAGGAGGGAGGATGCAGCAGGAAGCATGCAGGAGAGATGAGGGATCAGGTGAATTGCGGGTTTCTCTTGGATTGATCAAGGAGGGCTGGACGGGTTTCTTTATCAAGCGCTCCCGAAAGGATTGTGGGATGTGTTGCTGTTTGATATAACGTTATAACTACATTAATAACATACGCGTACAGACACCTTACAGTACGCTGCTTAAGAATAATAATCACCTTTAAAAATGAATAATGTATAAAGAGATATTAAAAAAAAAAATCATGGCTATATATGTTCGTTGCTGTGAGGGCAGATTCACATCCCAGCGCTTTTGGTATCTCTGGGTTTGAAACGTCGTCATAATTTCAATTAATTATTATTATTATTATTATTATTATTATTATTATTATTATTATTATTATTATTATTATTATTTTTAGTTTTATTAATCAGAAATATAAAACATATTATTATTTCTATGTGTGTGTGTGTGTGTGTGTGTGTGTAAACATTATTTTTAAACTATAATAACGCTCCAGCTCTGTCTCAGTGATGGGAAGGCGGCTTTGCGATTGCTTCAGCTCACATTCAGCAGGTTCATCAGGCTGTGTGACTGACATATAATCTGACCAATGAAAGCGCAGAAAGGGTGGAAACGGTTGTATTATTGGCTGATCGCCCCAAACAGCAAAAAAAAAACGTGTGATTACTTGTGGAGAAGGGAAGAGAGAGCAGGGAGGATGGAGGAGGGACAGGTAGGGATAGGATGGAGCAGGCAGGATGGAGGGAGGGAGCAGGGAGGAGGGAACAGGGAGGAGGGCAGGCAGGAGGGAGCAGGGAGAATGGGGGGAGGGGGAGGATGAAGGAGGGAGCATGCAGGATGGAGGAGGGAGCAGGCAGGATGGAGGAGGGTGCAGGGAGGAAGGAGCAGGGAGGATAGAGGAGGGAGGAGGGAACAGAGGAGGAGGAGGGAGCAGGCAGGAGGGAGCAGGGAGAATGGAGGGGGGAGCAGGGAGGATGGAGGACGGAGCAGAAAGGAGGAGGGAGGAGAGAGCAGGGAGGATGCAGGTGGGAGCAGGGAGGATGCAGGTGGGAGCAGGGTGGAGGGAGCAGGGTGGATGGAGAGGAGAAGGGCAGGGATGATGCTTGGGGGGAGGCAGGAGGGTGGAGGGGAGCATTCAAGGGAGAAGGAAGCATAGAGGAAGGAGCATGGAGGATGGAGGAGGGAACAGGGACTGATGAAGCAGGGATGAGGGAGTGATTTGAGGATGGCGCAGACAGTGACTGTTGTATGTTTCAATTCTATTTCTCTCTCTTCTGCCCAGTGAATGAAGTTGCAGTTTACAGCCTGCAGGCTCCAGAGCCAAGGAACAGAGCTGAGTTTTTAAAATGTAAGTCTGTTTTCACTGAAACATTTGATTGAAAGATGTGTCACTCCATTGTGAGAAGAGCTAACACTACAATTAGTAATTGTGAAGCCATTAATCTACACTCCTCTCCAACAAGTATTGGTTCAGATGAATACATGCAGAATGACTGGGGAGGGGCATTTGTTGCATGTTTTTCCACTCAGACCTTTCTCTCCCTAAATATCTTGGTATCCCTGAATCGATAATCATCCCATCTTTTAATACATGTACAATGCATGTGAAACCAGTTGTGGGGTAAAATGAACAGCTATCCCTCCCAGTCATCCTGTGCTGGTAGCAAATGTATATTGCAGTATCACTGCACTTGTGGGATGGATTGCTCATTAAAATATTAGACAGATATTTGAAGAGTGGATGATATTCTATTGAAGATATTTAGTAAGCAAGGGGTCTGAGTGGGGAAAATGGCAACACATACCCTGTAGGAACATTAAGTGAACTGTAATTGTATGCAGAGTTGCATTTGACTAGTTCCAATTGAAGAAGTTTGTTAAGATCAAGGAATTATAATGAACAAAACAATCAAACAGCAAGAGGGTTTAAAGGGTTCATAAGGACCTTTGTATTTTATTGTGTTGCATGTTCCCATGTGTTTGCTACAGCTGTTTTACGTGAGGTGTGTGTATTGTTTTAATTATTTTTTTTTTTTTTTTACATTTTGACCACTTTTTATACTTAGAGATGGCTTCACATGTACCCATGGGCCTCTCAGAACCATTTCCCATCATCCTCCTGCTCACATATGTAATTGAGATGGAATTACCAGTGAGCAGGAGGATGATGGGAAATGTAGTTCTGAGAGGTCCATGCCGGTCCGCGGGAAGCCATCTTGAGGCAGGGAAAAATGCATTTTAAAAGTTTAAAAAGTGGTCAAAATGTATTAAAAAATAAAAAAAACACACACACCTTCCATAAACAGGATGTGAGGATGCAGCAGACAATGACTGTTGATTTTCTCAGTGATTTGACTTTTCTAACCGTCTCTCCTCTACCCGTCCTCTTCTCTTCAATCAGATTCCTGTCAGCTCACACTGGACCCCAACACAGCGTATAGAGAGCTCTGTCTGTCTGAAGGGAACAGAAAGGTGACACCGACGAGAGAGATCCAGCGATATCCTCATCACCAAGAGAGATTTGATAGCTGGGCCCAAGTGCTTTGCAGAGAGGGTTTGTCTGGGACTCGCTGTTACTGGGAGATTCAGTGGAGTGGGGGATGGGCTTCTATAGGAGTCACATATAAAGGAATCAGCAGGAAAGGAAGGGATGATTCCTGTGGCCTTGGATGCAATGACAAGTCCTGGAGTTTGGACTGCTCTGGTTCCAGTTACACTGCCCGGCACAATAAGAATGAAACTGCAATAACTGCCCCCCGCTCCCCCAGAATAGGAGTGTATCTGGACTTTAATGCCGGCACGCTGTCCTTTTATGGCGTCTCTGACACAATGACCCTCCTGCACAGATTCCAAACCACATTCACTGAGCCGCTCTATCCTGGGTTTTGGCTTTGGGGTTCTGATTCCACTGTAACAATCTGCCAGCTGAACTAGACTGTTTTGTGTTGTAAATAACCCTTTGTATTGAACTCCCTGTCTGTCCTCTCCACTCCTCGGGTGAAGGGAATGTTCAATCTGACACAACTTTGGATGAAAGTTAGGGGGTAAAACGGCGCCACCTGCAGAGCAAAACGAGGTGAATTATTTGTTTTTAGCAACTAATGGATTTCATACGAAATAACTGTATTTAATTTATTTTAAAGAATTGTTAAGTTTTATGCATATTTTAAAAAATAAAGATCAATAGTCAGTGCTGTAACAGTTTATAAAAAAAGTGAACTTAAGTTTGCTTTATTGTGTGTGTGTGTTTGTATTATTGTATTGTATTGTGTGTGTTTTTGTTCTTTGATTTCCATAAATGTTTGTTCTGTTTATTTTTCAGATTTTAGTAATGTGATTTCATACAATAAATTTGATTAACTGAATTTTTTCTTATTTATTAATACTCATTAACACGCTTTTTTTCAAATAAGAATGAGGAAGGGAATGAGAAAGAAAGAGGTATGGTAAAAACATGGGGATGCGTTGTAAAGCACAGAGGTGTGAATAGGGAAGCATTGTAAAGCACAGAGAGGTCTGGTAAAGCATAGGGAAAGCACAGAGGTCTGGTAAACTGTATGGGAAGCATTGTAAAGCACAAGAGATGTGGTAAAGCATAGGGGTCTGCACAGAGAGGTCTGGTAAAGCATGAGAAGCATTGTAAAGCACAGGGGTCTGGTAAAGCATAAAGCATTGTAAAGCACAGAGAGTCTGGTAAAGCATAGGGCATTGTAAAGCACAGAGGTCTTGTAAAGCATAGGGAAGCATTGTAAAAGGAGGTGTGGTGAAGCATTGTAAAGCACAGAGGTCTGGTAAGCATTGTAAAAGCACAGAGGTCTGGTAAAAGCATGGGGAAGCATTGTTAT